>JAFVLL020004837.1:0-51745 GCA_021397915.2 Tor tambroides | reverse complement strand
GGGTGAATGATTGCAATTGGCTTTGCCTCATCAGATAATTAATCTATGTCACCATTAATTGGAAAAGAGAATAATTAGGGGGCTGTGTTGACAGAAATTCTACGCTTCTCTAGATTCTTGGATCTAATTACACCTACTTAAACCCCTCTGACCTTAACTAGCGGATAGTATACCTGCGTAACCCTAACCAGGCTGGGGTTGGTCTCGACCGCCTCTCGCTCTGCGTCCTTTGTCATTTTTTTCCCTCCTTTCTTGCTTGTTTATCCTCTCTTTTGCTGTCTCCTCAGAGAGCTGTCTCCCTCAATCACTTTTCAATATTCAATCTTAATTTTGTGGAAGTTTAGCATTTTCAATGAGCTGGAGATGAATGATTAATGAATAAATTTGAATGCTTCATTTTGTCCATGGATCATTAGTCAAGTCCTTTGTGGGAAGGACCTGCGAAAAAAAAAAAAAGAGGGAAAATTATTGAGACATTAGCCTGAAGCAATCCAGGGGTAAATAGTATGCACAGAGGGATGTTGTGTGAACGCTACCCACTGGCATTCTGCACAACCCCACGGAAACGCAAGCCTTCTAATTTACCCCGCTTCACAAGACTGATGTGCTCTATCGACAAATAGGTTTCATTTACAAAAATGACTTCTCATTTTGATGTTTTGGTATATGCGCCTTTTAACTTTTTTACTTATTTATTTCTTTTACCCTCGTGCCTTGTCGTGCCTCCTCTGGTGAGATGTCAAATAACAAAATTATTAATGAAATGTCAGTTACGATTGACCGAAACTATTAAGAGTCAAGCAAAGACATCAGAAAGTGACATCCTTTTTGGAGTATTTGGCATAATTGGGATTATCTGTTAGATTGTTGGGTTCAATTTTACAGTACGGTCCTATTTAAGGTCTTAGTCAACATGGACTAACAATGAAGAATGAATGCATTTATTAATCTAATTAATGTTAAGTTCAACATTTACTAATATATTTTTTAAAAGATGTTAACATTAAGAACAGATTGCTGTAAAAATATAATGCATGAATCAATATTTTAGTATCATTGATACACTCTTACAGTTTGTAATTAGTTTAAGTCATTGTAATTAATTAGTTTTTAATTTTGAATTGGATTTTATTTTCATATTTTGTCTTTCCATTTTAAAGTTGTAGTCATTTTGTTGTATTTTTTGCTGTCAATTTTTATTATTTTTTATTTTATTTATTTTATATTTTTTAAAATATGTCTGTAGTTTTTAGTTAGTTTAGTTATTTATTTTATCATTTAAACTAAACAAAAATAAGAAATAGACTATTGGCCTTGGAAAACTAGATGAAATAAAATAAGCATAGTTTTTTATTTTATATTTTATTTTATATTTCAGGTAGTCTTTATTTAATTTCCTGTAATGAAAATGTTTTTATGGCGTTAACTAATGTTAACAAATGATACCTTATTGTACAGTAGTACTGTTTTTTGGGTTTTTTTATCGATAACCCAAAATCAATCAAAGTCACGGCAATGGAACACATTTTAATCATTCTTTTTAAACTTCTAAATTTACTTTTGAAAATAAAGGTTTCCAATTTGAACCAATCAGGAGCTCAGAATAGCAATTTAAGAACCCCATACAGTGAAAATGGTTCTTAATACGAATTTAAAATTTAAGAATTTAAACTATATTTTTAAGTGTGTATACCTGTGACATTTTTGGGAGATTATGTAGATGTGGAAATGACATGTATTCTTGCAAAGTGTTATAGATTCATTTGACATGAATGAATGGGCCCAGAAGCATGCATACTCCCATGACAGCAATAAACTTTTTTTTTTAACAGAGAATACAGACAGAGAACGTAATGGATGACTGAGAGGCATACTATTTCTCTTGAAATTCAGTGAAAGAGATCCTTTGGCACCTTTGAGACTGCCAGAGTGGATGTGTTTCCCGCTCTTCTGCATTTGCAGTGGATAATAGTGGGCAGCAGCTGGACTCATACTTCCTGTGATCAACAGAACAGCACTAACTAACTAGCACTTACACTAACTGTACAGACACAGTATAAAAGTGGCATTAAACGATATTACACAATGAACAGCTCTAAAATATGATAGGATGAGCCAGTATACGCCCACCTGTGAACAAACACCAGTTGAATTTTATATTAATGTGCCAATTGTTATTTTATGGAATGAACTTTGATTGATATTTTGCTTGGCAACAGTAAATAGACTACAATTAGGCTAATGAACTTTATTACTTGATGGAAGATTTAATTATTGTGTTGATAATATTCACAGTAATGTTGTATTGTTCATGTATTTATTGTTGTTTAATTATATCATTATAAATTATTATTATTTAAAGATATGTGACCCTGGAGCACAAAAGCAGTCTTAAGTCGCTGGGGTATATTTGTAGCAATAGCCAAAAATACATTGCTTGGGTCAAAATTATCGATTTTTCTTTTATGCCAAAAATCATTAGGATATTAAGTAAAGATCATGTTCCATGAAGATATTTAGTAAATTTCTTACCGTAAATATATCAAAACTTCATTTTTGATAAGTAATATGCATTGCTAAGAAATTGATTTGGATAAATGTAAAGGCAATTTTCTCAATATTTTGATTTTTTTGCACCCTCAGATTCCAGATTTTCAAATAGTTGTATCTCAGCCAAATATGATCCGATCCTAAGCTTATTTATTCAGCTTTCAGATGATGTATAAATCTCAATTTCGAAAAATTGACACTTAAGACTGGTTTTGTGGTCCAGGGTCACATATAGTCCAAAAATGAATATTCTGTCATCATTTACTTACTAAACCTATTGTTCCAAACCTGTATGAGTTTCTTTCTTTTGTTGAACACACTCACAAAAAAGGTATTTTGAAGAATGTTGGTAACCAAACATTTGCTGGTATCTGTTGACTTCCATAGTATGAAAAAAATACTATGGAGGTCAGTGGCCAGCAGAAACTGTTTGGTTACAGAAGAAAGGAATTCGTAAAGGTTTGGAATAACATGAGGGTAAGTAAATGATGAAAAAAATGTTCATTTTAATAATAATAACTTATTTGAAACTTGTTTGACAACAGTAGTTAAACAGTTTTATAAAAAAAAAATGCCAGTGTTAAAAAAAATAATTATTAAATCAATATTATATACAATCACATATTAGAAACTTGTGTGAAAACAGTCATTAAAAAATGTTAAATAAAGAATTTATTATTATTGTTGTAGTTGTTGTTGTTATTATTACTAAATAATAGTAATATATTTGAAACTATTAAACAGTCAGATAAAACGCCAATGTTTAAGAAACATTTAAATTTTTATTAGTAGTATTATTTTTATTTGTAATAATAATAATGTATTATTATTTTATGTATTTTAATATATAATTTGTATATTATATTTTTACATTTTTATATATTATTTTATTATTTATTATTTTATACAGTATTATATATATATATATATATATGTGTGTGTGTGTGTGTGTGTGTGTGTTTGTGTGTATCTATGTGTGTGTGTGTGTGTGTGTGTGTGTGTGTGTGTGTGTGTGTGTATATAACACACACACACACATACATACACACAAACACACGCACATATATATATATATATATATAATACTGTATAAAATAATAAATAATAAAATAATATAAAAATGTAAAAATATAATATATACAAATTATATATTAAAAATATATAATTTGTATATATTATATTTTTACATTTTTATATATTATTTATTATTCTATATAGTATTTTTTATATATATATATATATATATATATATATATATAAAACATTGCAGTGGGCCCCTCAAAGTTTACAATTCGAATTGTCACCACTATTGAAACACACTGTTGTTTGCTTTAGTCTAGTCTAAGCTTCAGTAGATCAGCCATGTGAAATTCAGGTATAACATACAGCAACACATGACTGCATATTAAGAATATATTTATACACAATTGTCTTCTTGTACTGATGTGCTTCAGCACATACACTCTGTTTGCACACTAAACTTTGTTGGCACCTCGGACACCCAGGTCATGTTTTTGAAGGATGGATTGTCTCTTTGCTTTCCCTTCCAGGTCAGGCAGCCATATTTTAAATTAGAACACTTCCCAAACACATTTGTCTGCTCTTCCAGCCTCCAATCAATCCTGTGAAATAAATGACACCAGGCCAGGAAACACCACTGCCATTAATTTCAACAGAAACATGCATCAAACCTTACAGTGGGTTAGCAACCGTCAGACGACTCTATTACACATACGCATACACAGATGCTGTATTGTACACTCACTTTACTAGCTTTCGTAAGCCGGAATGAAGACGAATTTAAAGGTTATATAGGCATTGTGACTGGAGTTGAAGTCAGTTAAAGATATAATGTGTAATATTCTTATATTATTTTCTCCAAGTCAGCCATTGGCATTGAGAAAGTTGGGAAAAGTGTTAGAAAACAAAAATATTGCAATTCCGTTGTGGTGCAGAAATTACACACTTCATTTTTAAGTTAAATCAGATTGAATGCACGATTAAAGCTTGACTTTGTAGTGTCAAATTTATAATATTTTGATGGCCAATTCAACAACAAAGAGATCATAATTACAAGACATGCATACATGTAGTCTTGCAGGCTTCACGCTGCAACACAAGGCAATGACAACCCTTGAAATGTGTACAGATGCTGAGTCTGTGTGTATTTAATTGGAAAATAAGACACCTGAAAATGTGGAAAAAAAAGAAAGAAAAAAAAAAGAAGAGCGATAAACAAATTCGTCATGAAAATAATATATGTTCTCTTTGTCTCCACACTTCCCTGCCTCCCCACACATTCATCTTAACAGGATAATAATTTGTGAAAGTCTCTGACATTTGTGGCTAGCTAGCATGGTAATAAACCCCTGGCTCGGAACGTTTTTTAGTTAATTAGAGTCAATCAATCCAAACTTTTGCTCACTTACCGGTGTGAAACAGCAATATAATGAGCAGAAATCAGCACAGTGATTGGAAATACAAATTACAGCTGTTTAAAGGAAACCACACAGTCTACTACGCGGCCAGCGAAGCAAGAGCCTGCTGGGGACATCTTGAAGGGTTTGGTGCCAATTCGATGGGTGCAGTAGGGGGAAAGATATGAGACGGAGATGAAGAAAAAGAGGGGGAGAGAAGCTCAGCAATGCAGATGCTGAAGGACGGATTCAGTCAAACCGCCCTGACGGCAATTAAACACGAGTTATGTTTGACGAAATCTCTTTATTAATACTTGCACCGTGACAACAAATGCGTACTGTGGAGGGATGATGGTTAGCTTTGGGCCTAACGTGATTGTGGATGTAGTGTTATATCTGTGTTTTCTCATTACAGATGTCGTTAACGTGACGCTCATATTTAATGCGTGTGATGAGACAGATTTTGATTGGACGGATGCATGAAGGTATGTTATAAACACATAAGTGCTCTCGTAATTAAACCTCACTTTTGTGACTTTTATCTCGTGCAACCTCAAAAGCTAAACTTCTAGGTTTAAATTTTAAATTCATTTATTCACCCTCAAGTTGTTTGAAAATGACAAACACATCATAAAGGTGTGTTGTACTCATGCATTTTGTTCCAAATCTGCTGAAGCCATTTTGATAGCTCTCTGTGAGAAATACACTGAATTTGTCATTTTATATATATATATATATATATATATATATATCATGATCTTTTCCCATAAAATATTTTAAAATATTTGTATAAATATTTTAAAAATATTAAAATATTTTTCAATGTACAAAAATAAAAAAATATATATATATTTAAATATTTTATTTTATAAAATATTTGATATTAATACATTTATTAAATATTTTAATATTTATTAACATAAATACATATTTTGAATTTGAAAATCTGTGCTTTGCATCATTCACATATGGTTACAGCTTAAACCCTCCAAATTCAGGTGAGAATGTCACAAAAGCAACATTTTGGTGGTGCAGGGTAAAAGTCACTAGGCTTTCCTTTCTAAGTCTGCCATGTACATTTATATATACATATATACATATGCATCAGTATTATCTGAAAATGCATTAATACATAGCAGAATTTCTGAATCCGACAGTTTTTAGCACTCCATTTCACCCCAAACTTAATTTCAAAAGTTCTAATATGTGCTTGGCAGCCTCAGCTTGACGTTGTCTTACAGTTATTATTGTTAGACTATCCAAGGAGCGCAGATAATGCAAAATGCTCTGCATGCCCTGCGTTTGTTTCACTTTTCACTGGAGGGAGTAATTGTGTGGCGCTGACCATATTAGACACAAAGCACATTTTCGAAGGGGGAACCGCTGGCGTCAGAACAAAAGAGCAGAGAGAAATTAAAGACTTCATGTCTGCGAATGTCTGTTTTTTGACTCGAATGTTGGTGTAAGATTAGAAAAAGAAGGGATGATGCTACTTTTGATATAATAAAGGAAGTATAAGAATGAAGTGTGTTCAAAAATACAGTAAAAACAGTAATATTGTGAAATATTATTACTATTTCAAATAACTGTTTTCTATCATAATATATGTTAAATTGTCATTTATTTTTGTGATGCAAAGCTGAATTTTCAGCATCATTACTCCAGTCTTCAGTGTCACATGATCCTTCAGAAATCATTCTAATATGCAGATTTGCTGCTCAAGAAACATTTCTAATTATTATCGATGTTGAAAACAGTTGTTCTGCTTCATCTTTTTGTGGAAATAAATTTCAAAATATTTCAAAACGTTTGAAACATTATAAATGTCTTTACTGTCACTTATATTTATATATATATATATATATATATATATATATGAAGTAAATAATAAAATAATTCAAATTATATGTATCTGTGGTAAATTACAATCTAAAGCACTTGGTAAAATTGATAAAAAACAATTCAAATGAATATTTTCATGTCGAAATGAAGCACTTTTTACCAATTAACCAATTATACAGAAATGAGTTCTGTTTGTGTTTCAAACGCAACTAAAAATCACGTTCACATATTCTTATAATCATTTACCATCTGATTCTTTTCCTACTTCCAATTCCCATGTGGATTTCTTTGTTCTAATTTTTGAGCTATATTTTTGAGGCTGTGAGTGTTTGGGTGCCGCTTTAACGAATAAAATCTCCCAGTTCTCCCCAGAAATAAGCATCAGCTCTGCTCCGCTGGCTTTACCTTCCCCAGGTGATCGCACCACTGCGTCCACGGCCGCTCCAGCGCACACGGCTCCTTCGCCGCTGCCAACCCTGAGGGTGGCTACCCGCTAGTGGCACACACACACACACATGCCAGTGTTCCTCCAGTATCCCATCATGCCTCTGTCCTAGCTGCCCAGCTGCTCCCTAAGGTACACACCAGTACCCTGATACCTCCCTCTCGCTCGCTCTCTCCCTTCTTCTGCTGTTTTCTTTGTCATGAGTGATCGTCTGCAGGTCTCTAAACACCGGGGCCCACCTGGTCCGGGAGTCGCCGATTAGAACCCCATATGTGATGGAGACACAATGCACCCAACTTCCACACCTAATCAACACCCCTGTGGGCCGCAGTCTCAGTATGTTCCTCATATTATACAAATATCTCATATTATCACTCACACTGTATATTAGCAGTTATCCAATGATCTGTGATCAGTGTGTTTTAGTATCACTGATACATTTTTATAGTATTTTTTTCAAATAAAATTCCGAATTACATTTAATTTTTAAATCTTCTGTTATTTAAATTTTTGTGAAAGTTTTAGTAATTTTGTTTTGTGCTTTTGTGATTGTCATTATTTTTATTACATTTCAATTTTATATTTTATTATAATATGATTACATTTTACTTTATCATGTATTTTATTTATTATTATATTTATATCGTTTTATTATTTTATATTTATATTATTATATTATTTTTATGTTATTTTATTACTTCCATTTAAACTAAACAAAAATGACAAATATTGCTGTGGCAGCTAGCTAAAATAATATAAGTTTACATTTTCCTATATTTTATTTTATTTTAATGTTTATTTTATTTAAACTAATGAAAATGGGGTTTTTTTATGGTTTTAGTTTTAGTTAACAATAATAACCTTGCCTAAAGGGGCTAAACGTATATTTTACGAAAAAATTTATTATTTTTTATTATTATTTTATTACATTTATTTGTTAAAACTAATAGTTTAAAGGGTTAGTTCACCCCAAAATGAAAATTCTGTCGTTAATTTTTCACCCTCATGTTGTTCCAAACCCATAAGACCTTCGTTCATCTTTGGAACACAAATTAAGATATTTTTGATGAAATGTGAGAGCTCTCTGACCCTCCATAGACAGCAACGCAAATGTAATGTTCCCAGGTCCAGAAACGTAGTAAGCACATCGGTAAAATAGTCCATGTGACATCAGTGGCTCAACTTCAATTTTGCGAAGCTATGAGAATACAAAGCTACGAGAAAAAAAAAAAAGATATTATTCAACAATTCTTCTCCCCCGAGTTACCGTCTTCTGCCGTTTTAGAGAGTATCACAATGCATACG
Organism: Tor tambroides; assembly: GCA_021397915.2. Classification (NCBI taxonomy): domain Eukaryota; kingdom Metazoa; phylum Chordata; class Actinopteri; order Cypriniformes; family Cyprinidae; genus Tor; species Tor tambroides. The sequence goes on along the minus strand of JAFVLL020004837.1, from coordinate 43,186 downwards.
CACGCTTTTCCCCTAAGCGTAAACAACGCTGATTACGTCAGTTACGTTCTTAGGGACTCTCAAAAATGGCGGAAGACGTAACTCGGGGGAGAAAAATTGTTGAATAAATTGTGTTATTTTTGTTTTCTTTGCACACAAAAAGTATTCTCGTAGCTTCGCAAAATTGAAGTTGAGCCACTGATGTCACGTGGACTGTTTTACCGATGTGCTTACTACGTTTCTGGACCTGGAAACATTACAGTTGCATTGCTGTCTATGGAGGGTCAGAGAGCTCTCACATTTCATCGAAAATATCTTAATTTGTGTTCCGAAGATGAACGTGAGTGAAGGTGAGTAATTAATGACGGAATTTTCATTTTTGGGTGAACTATCCCTTTAACTTTATGATATATTAGTATAATTTTATAATTTTTAAAAATATTTTGGGGATTTGTTTTCTGTAGTGCTTTTCTTTTTTATTAAAAATACTGTTTATATGTTATTAAATCTATTATTTTATATATAATTATAATGTTATGTATTTTATTTATATTATTTTAAACATTATATTATTTAAATACCTTTTTTCTCCTTTATGTAGAGCTTTTCTCTATGTAAATAGTGGTTTTTGTTAAGGCAGGTATCAGTTGGGTTAGGGTTAGTTATTTGAAAACAAAACATAAATAACCCTAAATAATATTTATGTACAGTATGTGAAGTCTGCATGCAGGAAAAGTAAGACATTTTCTGATTATTTAAAATTGTTTTAACATATGATGCAAAACAGCTTAGCTACTCTCATAATAACATTTCAGAAAGCTAAGCATCTCACCATACAGAAGAAAAAAAAACATTAAATACAAGAACATAGTTAATTTGTTAATTGCAGTGATGCAAAACCTCATAAGCACTGCTCCCAGTACTACACTAACAAGATTAGCTTTAATTTATTACCATCACGAGTGGTGTAGGTGTCATCTAATGCATGGTTTCATCATGTCTTCACTGTTTGTTGCCATTAAAGCCATGAGCGGGGTTACGTTGACCTTTGCTTTGCAGTTACAATATATTTGGAGGGGCATTTCAACAATGAAGACATGTAATATCACATGTAATTCCACACTAGCTTAGCATTTTATCATCTAGTACTGATAACGAAATGCAAAAGCTGTAGTAAATAAATTTGCAGCGTTCCATTTATTTAAACAAAATAATTCCTGTTCCAGCCAGTGGCCTAATATGCAAGAGCTTTTCACATACTTTGTGCGAAAATGAGATTTAATAAAAAAGAAATAAATAAACAAATAAATAAAAAAGCCACTTTCAGAGGTTGCCGTCCCACCACACTTAGTTAACAAAAATATTTTTACAAACAAGATGATATCACAACACTCCATGATATTAATATGATATGTTCCCTGATCTGTAAAGCAGCTGGTTATCTTGCTTGGCACCGATAAGAAAAAGTGCTGTGGATTTCCAGTTTGTGAGCACATTTGGGCTGAATCTTTCACACGTCACAAATTGCAGATGGGAAGCAGTGATCTCGAACAGCCGATCACCTCAGCGTGACCATCTGACACCTTCCATTTAGGAAAATAATACTTTCTATCTTAGCATACTCTCTCCTCTGCAGCCAGGCAGAGGAAATATGCCTGGAAGAGTTTCAACCTCAAACTTTGCCTTCGCTTGGTCCCATTCAGCATCGTTTCTTTAGATAGATTGTTTTAGATTAGCTTTCTCTTTGTGTTAACAATGTATGTTTGCAGCGAGGGCGTGAATCCGCTGATGCTGCGTGGAAAATATACACTTGTTTATGCATTAAGAGAGCATTTGTAGTCATGCCTTTATGCTATTATGATTTTTAGTATTAAAGGTTCTTTTTTTCCAAACACCAAGGTCATGGGTTCAATTCCTATCATTCTAAAGATCTATCTGTCCGTCCATCCATCTATCATTCGTTCATTCATTCTATCGTTTGTTCTGTTGTTCTAAAGTTCTATCTATCTATCTATCTATCTATCTATCTATCATTCGTTTGTTTGTTCGCTCTATCATTCATTCTATTGTTCTAAAGTTATATCGTTCTATCATTCTAAAGTTCTATATCTATCTATCTATCTATTGTTTGTTCGTTCTGTCGTTCTGAAGTTCTATCTGTCGTTCTTTTTCTAAAGTTTTATCCTATCTATCTATCTATCTATCTATCTATCTATCTATCTATCTATCTCTCTCTCTCTCTCTTGTTTGCTTGTTCATTCATTCATTCTATCATTTGTTTTATTGTTCTAAAGTTCTATCTATCTATCTATCTATCTGTCTATCTATCTATCTATCTATCTCCTCTGTCCATTAGGCCTTTCAAAGCCTTTCAAAACTTTCAAACAAGGATTTGTCGAACAACTAGTCCGACTCTGAGAGCCGATCTCAATAGGACGTTTCCCCACCCTACGCCTTCAACATCACACATACATGCACCTCCATCCTGAATGTGACATAAAATCCAGTTCCACTGACGTCTGGCCTGCGGTCCACTCATGGGTGCAGTGTCTGTAATTTGAGCGATAAATAGGAGTTGGTTTAACAGTTGTGGAGAGAGTTGTAAATCTAGTCTGCGTTTTGTGGTCTCGGAGGGTTTAATTAGTCCACGGATTCCGCTTCTAACGTGACGAGGTTCGCTCAACACCCCTCCGTAACGTGGCACAAGCGCAGTGCCCCTCCGTCTAAAGTCTGTGGGGCCCTGGAGAGCCCTGTAGCAGTACAGAGCTTAAAGACTCAAAGACGGCCATCTCAGCCTGTTTAACAAGTCAACAGAGAATTAGCTGATGTCATATCAATTGAGCCCCTTGGTCTCTTCAAATCACGAACACAGACTCTTCACTGAGGAGGAGTGAGGAAAACTGTCACTGTAATCCCAGGTACTTCAAATAATCCGTTACTAAAATGGTATTCAGAAAGTTGCATTCGGCTGAAACCAAAGAGCGAATCTCCGTTCAAGCTTTGTTGTAAATTTTTACATCATAAACCCTAATTACTTTCCTACTTTTCACCAAATGCGCTTCCAGTATGCAGATTGATTGTTTGAATGCTGCAAATCAGTATATTTTTTTGGTTTTCACGAATCATGCATTTGATTGAACGAAGGTGTGTTATTGTTATTCTAAAAAATCAGAGTCATGATTTTTTCTTAAACTAGTGAAAAATACAATTTATTTATGTTGCAGGAGGGTCCTGAGACCTAACTGTATAAAAAAATAGATAGATAGATAGATAGATAGATAGATAGATAGACAGATAGATAGATAGGTAGGTAGAATAAAAGAAATGTAAATAAAATGAATGTAACTGAATATACTCTAAGAAAAGTCCATAAATTAAGTCCATAAATGAATGAATAAATAAATAAAATATGCACTGGTAATTTTTGACAGGACATTATCCATTAATTTTACAGACATTTCAGGTAACATTGAAACACAAAGTAATGCAGTGCAAAATTCAAAATACAGGTAAAACCCATTAAAAAAAAAAAAAAAAAAAAATCAGATACAGAAAACTCATTTATAATTAGTTTTTTTTTCTTTTTTTATAGTGAACGAATTTTCCATATTGATTTTTCACAGGTGTTTTACCAGTGCTAAATTGTCTTACAGTCCTCTTGTTTGAGGTACAGCCCTTGTGGAGCAATCTGAGAAAGATACCTTGCTTAAGGATCCATTAGTGACACAATCCTCTCAGTAAGCTGCCAGGCCACATACTCCGGAAATGTATCCATCATGTGAACCAGTTAACAGTCTGATGATAATAAAACTTTATATATTTTTAAAAATGTTGATGGTGTGAACTGTTAATTTAATTAATTCTTTCACTTCATCAAAAAGTGAGAAGATCTATCAGAGAACACATGAGGACATATCAGAAGTAAAACTTTCATTATCAGCAAAGGAAGTGTTATATCTAGCCATTTATGGTGTCAAAAGCACAAAAAGCAAAATAAAAAAGTTGAATCCTTCACTTGATCCATATGCTTTATCTCAAACCTTTTCTTTTAATGGCTTTGTAAGCTTGATGCTGTTTTCCAGATGGCTATGTACCATTATAAATCTGTCTTGCATGTCAAGCAACTATGTTATAATATGAGGATTTAGAAGCGTTAATCTTACCTACTAACAAACAGTACATATGTTTGACTAATTGGGCATATACATTGCAATGCTGCATGACTTGATATATTCTATATATTCTATATTTTATGAACTTGTATTCCTTCAGCTCATAATATAATCTGATATGGACTAATGTGCAATCGCTGATCACAAAGGCTCACGCCTTTATTTTAGGCGTAGCATCAAATGGTACTGTTTCATCATATTCTGTTCTTTTTAAGAGTAATGCAATGGTTTTATTTCATAATGGCATAATACCACAAGCTGTCACATGATGACAGCTGAGCTGTGTAAAATATTAAGGTATGGTTTCTACAGGATTGGATGTAATGCAAAGCTGCAATCTAGTGTATATCTGGGCCAACTGGCAGCTGATGCAATAAGACGTTACCAGTGTTGTGCAACAAGAGGCAATGTACAGATTTATAGATCAAGAATATGTGACCACAAGACCACACTCGCTTTATTAGTGAACAAATTAGAAATTGAACAACTGTATGCATTTCGTTTAAGTCTGTATGTCTGGTTAATAATACAAAGTAAATGCGTGCAATTTTGTTGCAGCTTCAAATTGGATATAAAATTGTCCAAAATACTTTCATCTGATGCGTTTTTGTTTATGTAATATTCAATATGGTTAGAAGAGAACAGGGTCTACCTTTTTATGTATTTCTCCATGAAGTGCATTTTTACATTATCACATATCCTCCTTTATCTGCAGATTATTCTTTTAAGTAAGATGTTCTCTACAGCGAATAGCACGGTGTGTGAGGAGAACTATCAGAGAACGCATGAGGACATATGAGTAATGCATCAGCAGTAAAACTTTCATTAGGAGCACAGGAAGTGCTATATCTAGCCATTTATGATGTCAAAAAAACAGAAACAAAAAAGTTTAATCCTTCACTTGGTCCATATGCTTTATCTCAAACCTTTTCTTTTAATGGCTTTGCAAGCTTGATGCTGTTTTCCAGATGGCTATGTAGCATTATAGATCCGTCTTGCATGTCAAGCAACTATTTTATGTTACAGTATGAAGATCTAGTTACCTGCTACCTGCTTTTTCTGTTTAAGTATGTACACGGATGCCAGTTGTTTGACCAAGACACTTGGATGAACATTAGAAGATGGTGCCCAGCAGAATAAAATACTGTATTGCGAAGTTAATTATTTTAGTGTAAAGAGATGCATTTGTTTCAATGGTGCTCATTTTCAGCGAACAGGTTACAATGGAAGCATTTTCAGTAGTTTCTGATTAATTTGCACTTGAAAGCTGCACGTCAGGGCATTTATTTAAGTTTTTACCCTTTCCAGTGTAAGAAATGCATTAGAAAATTCAGACTTATTAAATAAATTCCTACATGTCAAGTGCTTTTGTTTAAAAAGCTGTTTAAAACAATGCAGAACTAAAGAACTTTATTTGGCTCATTAAACTACATATATAAAATAATTCAGCAATAGGATCATCCACATTTTAAGATTTGCATTTGATGCTCACTTAAGACCACAAGACAAGTTTGGCCAAAGTCCCTTGTTCGTTCTTTGAAGGACTAAGCAAAAGGAGAAAAAGATGGGGTTATTTTGGCGATGGAGATTAAGGCAGAGGGGGGCTTTTTGTCATTTGTGCGAGACAAGCCATTCATCCATCCCCCGTTCAGAGCCCAAAAAAAAGGCTGGTCCCAGAAATTAGCAGTTTCAGCTCAGCAGCAGAGGCGTCGGGCTGTGAAGGAACAGAGAAATTGACTAATTAGCAATGCGCACTAAAACTTGACGGTTCTCTCCATAACGCAGAGAGAAAGAGAGGAAAGACTCGCCTTTTCTCCTCTCCTCTTTTTCCATAGATGTTTGAAATCGCAGTCATTTACGCTCGACAGTTTTTACAATAGCCTTGAGCCATAATTTTGCGAGTCTCTCCAGCATCCATACCCCTGCGCGGTCTCTCTCCACCGGCCATGCGCGTCCGTTTCTCTCCCCGACCGTGGATTTCCTATTACTCTCGTTACGACTCACTGAGCCCCAGGCCCAAGGATAATGATGTGTTGTTTCTTGGTAGCATAATTTGTCACACGTATATTTCTTCTTCTTCTTCTTCTCTTGCAGAAAGCACACAGCTCCTCTCACACTCACACACACTACTTCTTCTTGTTAATTCAGAGGAAACATAAATGATCAATGAGCTTGAATGAGCGGGGATCAATGGTTAGGATTCTGATCCATCGATCATAGACTTTTCCAACAGGACCGAACAAAGAAAGTGCACTGAAGGAGCCGCAGCTTTACTTTTCTTCAAGTCAGGTAAGTTTTGGATACCTACTACTAGCATTCGGCACGGGTGCGCACTGTGCGTAAATGTGCCACGGGCTGAAAGTTGCCGTTTCTTCTGCTGTTCTGCCTCAGATTGGGCGAGAAATACCGCGCGTGTTGTTGAACGGAGCGATCGCATTGTGTTGTTGCCGACCAAAGCGATGCGCAACCGCACATCTATGGTGGTGATGATGCTGATGTTGCGGGAGACAAACTAATTGCTTTTGTATCGCATATCGGGGGGAATGTGTGCATGCATTTATGTCTTGTAAGGGGGTGTGCGTGTGTGTCTTCGCGTGGCCGGATAACAGATAACAGCAGGCAGTTTGCAGGCTAGATCGTGGGCTTTGCTTTCCAACAACCTGGCGTAGTTTGTTCCAGCCCGCAGCGACCATCGGATTTGACGTGCTCACGAACGCATGCATGAGATACATAGATGGGTACGCAAGGATGCGTGTGCTTGGTAAATGCATACGCTTGCATGCTGCAAACTTAATGCATTTGCATGCACGCACGATGTCTAGCCTATATATACCGATGTATAGATATATGCACAAATCCAACTTGCATGCATGCATGAACGAATGAGATACCTTCAGAATGCATGTGCTTTTATAAAACCGGCTGATGCATTTCCATGCAGTGTAGTGCACCAATGGCATTGTTTACTCGCAGGAGGTGTGCGCAGCCCCGAAGTCATGTCCAGATCGGGTGACCGAACCTCCACGTTTGACCCGACTCACAGCGACACTCTGCTGCACGGTCTCAACCTGCTGTGGAGGAAGCAGCTCTTCTGCGATGTGACTCTCACGGCGCAGGGACAGCAGTTCCACTGCCACAAAGCCGTGCTGGCGTCCTGCTCGCAGTACTTCAGGTCCCTGTTCTCCACGCACATGCTGAGCAGAGAAGACGGGCTGGCGGCGAAGGACCAAGGCAGCAGCGGCACCCCGTCCTCCTCCCCCGACAACAAGCTCCTGCCAAGCCCGCGCTCCACCATCAACAACCTGGTGCTGCAGGGCTGCTCCTCCATCGGTCTGCGGCTGGTGCTGGAGTACCTCTACACGGCCAACGTGACCCTCTCCCTGGACACGGTGGAGGAGGTGCTCTCAGTCAGCAAGATCCTCAACATCCCGCAGATCACCAAACTCAGCGTGCAGTTCCTCAACGACCAGATCTCGGTGCAGAACTACAAGCAGATCTGCAAGATCGCAGCTCTGCACGGGCTGGACGAGACCAAGAAGCTCGCCAACAAGTACCTGGTGGAGGACGTGCTCCTCTTGAACTTTGAGGAGATGTGCGCCATGCTGGACGCCCTGCCTCCGCCCGTGGAGTCGGAGCTGGCGCTCTTTCAGATGTCCGTGCTGTGGTTGGAGCACGACAGGGAGACCAGGATGCACTATGCTCCCGACCTGATGAAGCGCCTGCGCTTTGCCCTCATCCCTGCCCCGGAGCTGGTGGAGAGGGTGCAGTCGGTGGACTTTATGAGGAGCGACCCGGTGTGCCAGAAACTGCTCCTGGATGCCATGAACTACCACCTGATGCCCTTCAGACAGCACTCCAGACAGACCACAGCCAGCAGGTAGGATCTTCTGCATCAGCTAACACATTCTCGTAGATTTTTGTGCTTTTTGGGTAGAGAGTAGTCTTTTTGTTTTAAAAATCTATTTTTTAGCATAGAAATTTGACCAAGGGGTTGTGTGCATACAAACTTTTGTTATATGCAAGCAAAACAAAAATGCATGAGAAAGAAAAATAATATTAAGTGATAGTAAGTTTCAAAACCAAGAAGAGTCAAGTTTGTTGTCATCCTTTAGCTTGCCTATGTCAGACATGAGTATGTAAACGTAGAGCACTACACAACACGCCATGCACGTGATCATGGCAGGCTTGTGACAGGTGTCAGTAAACAGATCAATCTCACTGGTAAAGATCTCATGTATTCTTACATGCTGCATAGTTAACTTGTGAAGTGAATTAGATTAGATTAGCAATCTTTTGTTACAATATCTGATCCATATTTGTTCACACAGTTTCCACGCTTTGCCTTATCTGTGAGATCCTCATTCTATTCCTCATAGTGCCGTTTCAGGGTTGATTAATTTCAGCACTATTGCAAGCTTGCATACTGCAGACATTATTGCAGTCTGCAGATGGGATAATTAGCAGGAATAGGTGACCGTGGAATAAACTGGAATCAGTTGTTGGAGAATATGAGAGAGAGAGATTGTTTGCAATGAGATAATCTCATTTTAAAAGTCACTTTTTTTCAATTCTGAAATCAGGAATTAAGATGTTAAGTCAAAAGGGCTTGATATGTATACAAGTATGCATTTGATATTAGAATTAGATTGATACATAGTTTGATTGTTATTATTTGGCAATCACTTGTCACATCATTGTATATCACCTCTCTTCACCTGTTCTGTTTTGCCGGTGTTAATATACAGTAATTTCTGAGCATCATCCATGAACTTGAATGAGATGGAATCAGCGAATGAATCTATTGGTGTGTCCTGATGATGACACTAGTGTTGAAGACTGTATAGTTTCATTGTCCAAGGCTGGAGCTGTCCATTTATTTCCCAAGCTCAGTCTTACAGAGCTGAAGGGATTGTAAATATTGAACATCCAGACTTTAAAGCACTTATTCAGTCTATGATTTCAATTGCACAGACTAACCGCAAGGTCTCTAAACTGATCACAGTAATTGCAACTATTTTTTTTTTACTATTGATTTGATATTACTTGATTTGTTTAATTAAATTATTGATTGACTGAATGGATGGATGCATATTCAGCCAAGATATTCAAAAGCATTTCATTGTTGACATTTTAATGTTGTCACATGCACAACTTTGGCCAATAGGATAAGAATCAAAACCACACGTCTGATTTTGTCAGTTTTCCAGGTAACATTTAAAGCAAACAGCTAGAAATAAACATGAAAAGTTTCCAAATTCAAATGATTCATTATGTTGCTTAATATATTTGTACATATGTTCATTTCACAATTTAAAATGAGACTTCGAACTAGTAACTAGACTTAAAACATAGTGTGCACTTAGCGCGTCACACACACAAATCCTAGAGAAACATTGTTGCAGTGGGGCTAATTGATTCTACAACTTAAAAATGAAGTCATTTGTCTTTTTTCCGTTCATTTGAGGGTGGTGATAGAGTCGTTCAGCATTAATATTTTCCCATGTTCTCTGCTCGGCTTGCCGTCTCCCTTCTTGTGTTTGTACACGCTTTTACCTTGTTGTGGCATCTCATTCAATATGTAATTGCTCTGCACTAATAACGGCTAATGACAGAATTGTTAATGAATCTGTTTCCCCGTCCCTCTGTAACACAGGATTCGTTCAAACAAACGGATGCTCCTGTTGGTTGGAGGCCTGCCCCCGGGGCCCGACCGCCTCCCTAGTAATCTGGTTCAGTACTACGACGACGAAAAGAAGACATGGAAGATCCTTACAAGTGAGTGCCTTGCTAGCGTGGTCTTTTCTCTTCCACAGGAAGAACCCTGCCTGTGTTGGGTTGTGCTCCATCGCAGAGCAGAATAGAGCGAGAGCTTCCTGAGATGCAGGAGGTAATGATGTATCACTATCACTTTTAATGTAACTTTTTAATCAGAGCGTGACTGCCTTCACACCATTGTGGAGCTGTAACGCCTGGATTCGCTTGTATGTGTTTTTTTATTTTTTTGACTCTGTCTTTTTGCATAAGCGTGCCGGCAAGATTAATTTTAATCTAATGATCTCGGGAAGATTCATCATCAGAAGATGACACGTATTCTTATTGAACTGCTTTATTAGGGCAAACGTTCTCGTAAGTGCATTTGTCTTCACGAGCAGCAGGGAAGGAACGCGAGCGGTTTGCATGCTGCCAGTAGTTTGTTGTGTGTTTTGGCATGAGGAATTAGAATCAGAATTCTTAGAAGGATTTAAATGACAACTATGGAGATCAGATGTGTCGGAATGTTAAGTACTGACATCATAATCGTAAAAAGTGATGTCATGGTGTAATCTTGGAATGGAATCTGTCATTTTTAATGCTCAGCCTTGCTCTTTTATGGCTCAGGAGACTTGGAATGGAAATCCTAATTAGTATGTTTCATTTGAGCCTCAACTTTGTCTCAGATGTTTCTTCTAATACCGTAGAAAAAATAAAAATAGTCGCAAAAGAGCCAGTACTTGACCTGTAGTTCATGCGAGTTCATGTTGACAGACAGACAGGAGACAAATGAGATTTCTGTCTTTGATCAGGAGACAAATGCAAAAGTGTCACTTTGCACTTATTTTACTTTAATTTCTGCCTAAAAGAAACATGATTTATCCATGTCGTTCCAAAAGTGTACAGTATGTCCTCCTTCTGTGCATAAAAGAAGATATTTTGAAAAATGTCTAAGTGTTGTTGTTTTTTGTCCATACAATGAAGGTCCAATATTGTTTGGTTCTCAACGTTCTAAAAATATCTTCTTCTGTGTTCTGCAGAAGAAAGAAATGCATACCATTTAGAAATGACATGAGGGAGAGTAAATGATGACCGAATATTCATATTTAGGTTAACTATCCCTTTAACATATTAATTTTGCTCAAACTCAAATGTTTAGTTCATATTGAGATCTCTGACTTTTGATTGCAGACTCTGATGTCTTAGCACAGTTTGAGACATTGTTAAGATCTCTGAAACTGTAGAGGAGATTTCTCAGGTGAAACATCTGAGAAGGTGGAGACAGATCTCATTTGCTCTACTTGTAATTTCATTGCTGTCTACGAGAAAAAATCGAGGCAATAAAGAGATCTCCTCGAGGATTTTTCTTTCCTATGCATGTTTTCTTTGAAACAAATCATCAGTTTATATACAGTAATGTATCAGAATCTGAAGTAAAGCCTCTTGCTTGTGATTCCTGCGGTTAAGTGTTAGCCTCAGAGCTAGCCATTGATGGTTTAAACAGCATGCTATTGTACAAATAAACTTTCCGAATTACACTGTCTGTACTTGTGTCAGTTGCACTGTTATTTGTATATGACAAGCTCCAGGTGGCTTGTGGTGGAGCAAGAGCCTCCTCACTCAAAATGCTTTGAGTTTGTTCTTCGAAGACATAGCAGATATTGTGTTTCCAGAGAATCTTGGCAAAGGGAAAGCTTTTGAAAGTCCAGTTTTATAGTGCTTTTAAAACTATATAAATGGAGGATAATTCTAAATTAAGTCTATGTAGCTCAATATAGCATCCAATAACTCAGTATAAGATTATTCTTCAGAAATCATTCTAATATGCTGATTTGCTGCTCAAGAAACATTTCTTATTGTTATCAATGTTGAAAACAGTTCTGCTGCTTCATATTTTTGTGGAAACCATGATATATTACCATTACACTGATAATAAGTAACAATAAAGATATTTATAATGTTACAAAAGATTTCTATTTCTATTTTAAGCAATTGTCAGCATTGATAATAATAAGAATCATTATTAATAATTAAGCACCAGTAATAATTAATAACTGAGCAGCAAATCAGCATATTAGAATGATTTCTGAAGGATCATGTGACACTGAAGACTGGAGTAATGATGCTGAAAATTCAGCTTTGATCACAGGAATAAATTGCATTTTAAAATATATTCAAATAGAAAACAGTTCTTTTGATGTGTAATAATACCTCACAATGTTAATGTTTTACTATATTTTTGATCAAATAAATGTAGCATTGGTGAGCATAAGAGACCTCTTAGAAAAAAATCTCAATTATTCCAAACTTTTGAGTGGTAGTGTAGCGACTAGCCAAGGCACAATGTATTATGATTTAATTAAAAGGATTCTGTAGTGTCTGTTCCTTACCGAGGCAAAACAAGGACATAAACGGACGTGCAGTCATTTTGTTTTATGGCTAAAATTGCGTTCAGTCATCCAATCACTGCATCGCTGAGGTGTGAGACCTACAGAGACACCTTACGCTCTGAAACCTGCTTGTAAGCGTTTGGCAGCACGCATAACATTCATTAATGAATTACATCTGGATCTATATAACTTACACTCATAAGGTCATAGTGTAATGTCCTTTATTTCTGCCTCAGACGTCGAGTCTTAAATGGCCCATGGCCAGGCGGAGCGACCAAACTGCAAAATCATCCTGTGAACACACCAGCAGCCCCTTGATGTCGTTTGGGGTGTGCAGGTTATTAACATTCAATCATAACTTTGCAATGAGCCGAAACCCAAAAGGGGGGGAACGGCGACTGATTAAAACCTTCATCAGCACTATTTAGGATGGTTCTCATGACTGGCTGCACCTCTCTGCTTCTATGGCTTTCTGCTCTGTGGTGAGACTGCCACCTAGTGCACACAGTCTGCTATGGTCAAAATGACAGATTTGTGACAAGTTTAAATGTGTTGATTATGCCATACACTACATTATGCCCCTTAATGCCATTGGTTTATTCCTTTTTTAGATGTGTTACCCTATGTTTCATTTTAAACATATTAACATGAAGAAAACAAATTTAGAATTTTTGTGCATTGCAGAAAGTCTATATTTACAACTATTTTCATGACAATGAAGCACTTTTCCATCAAATCAAAAAAAATTTCTTCCTTTTTTATTCACAATTCACAATTAATTTGTAATTAGCATTAATTAAAATCAGTACAATAAACACTACTATGGTAAGAAAAATAATAATAATAAAACCTAGGTCAACACTACAATGAATCAGTGTTATTATATCATTTTTATTTTCCATTTTCATTTTAATTTTAGTCAAAGTTTTAGTAATTTTTATGTGTTTTTGTCATTTTTCATAGTTTTGGGGTTATTTACAAACAAATAAATGAATGTCATAAATCACATTAAAATTATTTTAGTACATCAAATTAAACTAAATAAAAATGAGAAATGTTTTTTTATGGTTTTAGTTTCAGTTTTCGTTTTGGTTGACTATAATAACCCTGCTATGAATTCACATACAAAATTCACAATTTACCTTAATTTACCCTATATCATTTTTTCATATTGCTGCTTATTTTTATCTATTTTTATTTATTTTTAATCAATGTAAGCTTGTCATAATGGTCCTAAAAATAGGCTATTTTCTGGTGACATTTTACTTTAAGGTCTCATTAGTTAGTGCATTAACTAACAATGTGGAAGACAGTTTATATGGTATTTAATAATCCTTGATAACGTTAGTAAAAATAGAACTGTTCATTGTTAGTTCTTGTTAGCTCAGATCCATTAAATATTAAGAGATACATTTTTTGATTCTAATAATGTATTAGTAAATGTTGAAATAAACATTAACTAAGATTAAAATGCTTTAGAAGTATTTTTAATTGTTAGTTTACATTAATTAATGTAGTTGTCTAATGTTAACAAATTAAACCTTATAGTAAAGTGTTACCAATTTTCTTTAACCAAAATAAAAAAAAAATTTTTTTTCTTCTTCATTTTGAATTCAAATATGACACAAAAATGCTCCTGACAGGTTTTGTGAAATACTGTATACACTGTCATAAACCATACCTCAGATGTCTCAGTTTTAACCCCAGAATGTTGTTGTTTTTTCTGTTAAAAGCCTCAAAATCAAAGACCTAGTGAGATGAATTTCAGGAGATTTGTGCCTTTAAAAGTCAATACCATATATCTTCGCAGTGTGCAGGTTCCTTATCAGTCAGTTTAGCAATATAATGCATCTGCACCTGTGTAGATCAGGCTGTAAGATCAATAACAAAGCCTAGACTGTGACCTCTTGATCATTTGAATCATCTCGCAACAAATCACCTTCCAACACTGAGTCTGTTGGCACGTGTGTCACGTCTGCAGCAGTAAATGTCAGCAGGCCACAAAAGCCTCGCATGGCTCCAGACACCTGAGACGCCAAATAATTCTCTCACTGACAGTTAGATCTCTGTCAATCAGTCTGGTTTTGTGTGCAGCGAGACAGTCAGAGGTTCCCCTCGTGGGATGGAGCCGAGCGATTCAATCCGGATCTGTTCTCAATGGAAAGGCCTCAGACTGTGCATCAGACTCCAGTTAGATTGCGGTAGAAGAGGCCAATCGGAAAAAAGCGCGATTCAAGGCTGTCTAATTTTACAGCAACTGTGATCCATCAGGCAGCGGAGATGTGACAGTGGAAATGAATGATAGAGGCAGACAGGTGGCTCTTAGCGTACGACTGATTTACGCTGCACGGCACCGGACGGAGATTTATGGAGTGAACATGATCATGTTCATTATGACTGTCACCTCATGACCATTTCTCTCTATTTCAACTGGGGGTCACTTTTGCGGGAGCTGGAGAATCAGATGAGATGGAAACAGGAAAGCTACAGCTGGAAAGCAGCCTGTATATCTACCATAAACCAAAACTGTTAATATGAGGAAATGCTATCTGATTGGTTGTGACTGCATTTTATTCTGAATACTGTGGATATATATATATATATATATCCACAGTATAAGCCTGGATAAGCACTATATATATATATATATATATATATGCGTGTGTGTGTGTGTGTGTGTGTGTGTGTGAGACCCTGGACCACAAAACCGGTCATAAGTAGGATGGGTATATTTGTGGCAATAGCCAAAAATACATTGTATGGGTCAAAATTATCAATTTTTCTTTTATGCCAAAAATCATTAGGATATTAAGTAAAGATCAAGTTCCATGAAGATATTTTGTAAATTTCCTACCGTGAATATATCAAACTTAATTTCTGATTGGTAATATGCATTGCTAAGAACTGAATTTGGACAAATTTAAAGGCAATTTTCTCAATATTTTGACGACTTTGAACCTTCAGATTCCAGATTTTCCGATTTTTTTATTTATTTATTTATTTTTTCAGGAGGTCAAAGTAAAAATTGTACATAGTGGGTTTTTTTGTTGTTTTTGTTTATTCTTTTATATTACAATTTTTGCAACTTGTGGGATTTCTTGGAATTAATATTAAATACATCAAAACTAAATAGATCACATTTGTAAAATTGCTATATCATATATATATATATATTAGAAATTTAATAAATATTTAGTGAAATATATATATTTCTGTTTCTATATTATAATTTTATTTAGAAAAGAAAAAAAATGCCACAATGTGTAGTAGTGTTGTAAATTTAGCCTAATTAGACTGTCTAGCTAGTTTGAGACCAAATGTTGGTTTGTGGTTATTGATAAAATCATATTTTTTTTCTTGAAATAATTTCGGTAACAGCATTGAATGGTTAAACTTGTCAAATGCAGTCAACAGTAAAATGTGTGTAAAAATGGATAAAACAGAACAATATTCGGCAAAATAGAATGACATTTGGAATGACTGTTACGTTATCCTTTACATATTTAATACAGATGGGCACCAGTCTGTAAAGGAGCACCAGTTTACACCATATTTACTGTAAATGCTGATGATCTAAAAATGGTCAAATATCATTGGCTTGGCTAATGTATTGGTCTTTCACTATTCACATGTCATTTTCAAGCACTAGACTTATCAGTTTTGTCTCTGTGTTGTAGTAATGCCATATAACAGCGCCCATCACTGTGTGGTTGAGGTGGAGAACTTCTTGGTTTTACTGGGTGGAGAAGACCAGTGGAACCCTAATGGTAAAACATGAATAAGCTGAATACAACAATTTAATGTTATCACAGACATTCCTTATAATTCATTACATGTGCCTGAAATGTTTTATAGTATCTTTTTAAACAATATTTATAATGTTTCTGTGGAATAAAACTAATATGTGTATCATCTTTGCAGGCAAACACAGCACTAACTTTGTAAGTCGGTATGATCCGAGATTCAATAGCTGGATACAACTACCGCCCATGCAGGAGAGGTATGATGCCTTCTGAAAATGACTTATTATTCCTAAAATAATAAGAGCTCTTCATAACATGGCTATAATTACTTCTTAAGCCTTTGTGATGAATTTTTCGCTCTTGGCTGCGACGGGGATATTTGCTGTAAACAGTCTCTACGTTGACTGATTTTAAGAGCCGATCTTTTCATCTTGTCTTTGTTTCAGGAGAGCGAGTTTCTTCGCTTGCTGCCTGGATAAGCACTTGTATGTTGTTGGGGGAAGGAACGAGACAGGTTATCTGTCTAGCGTTGAAGCCTATAACCTTGAGACAAACGAATGGAATTACGTTTCGTCTCTTCCACAGCCGCTGGCTGCGCACGCAGGCGCCGTGCACAATGGGAAAATATACATCTCAGGTTTGACGATACACCTCACCCAAACAGTGAATTAATCAAAGTGCCTGAGACGTTGCTAACAGGTGCCATTACAGAGATGAAGTCTGCAAGATATTTTGAACAGCTACTTTCATTTGAAATACATTTTAAATTCAAGATAAAATGGCATTTGAAAGCCAGTTTAGTACATTAAACTATTTCTAAGTAAAACAATATGCTCAACAAGAAAAAACATGTTGGACAGGACTTGAATTTATCCATTAGGAATTAACTGGATTCTCAAAAGTGTCTCTATATGACCCATGATTGCATTAAAAATAATAGTGCTTGATGACATCAGCCAAGTCATTTCAGGACAGATTTTTCTATGGAATAACATGCACTGATGAATTGTTCCTGTAGCCCAAACAGTAGAGCATTGTGCTTGCAACACCAAGGTCATGGGTTTGATTCCCAAGGAATGCATGCAACTGATATTTAAGATTATATTTTCTTTTCCCATTGGACTAAAACCTATTGACTTTGCTCACACAGGTTATACTTGTAACTACTTCCTTTTTATTTTTCCCCTTTTTTTGATATTTTTTGTACTTTTGGGGGATTTTTTCCCACCTTGTTACACTTATAATATTCGCTTATGATCTTCTCATTGTTATATTATTACCAAATAATGGATTCAATATGTTTACCAACTTGTTTTCTTTCAATTAGCACAGGTTTTCTATTTCTTTTTGGGACTGATTGATTGTAGGCCTCACTGATCTGAGTTTATGCACCTCAATACTGCCAAAATTATCCACAAATAATGCTTTTTTTCAATCAAAATCTGAGATGCATAAACTCAGATCAATGAGGTCTAAAAAAAAACACAAGTTGACAAAAAGATGTCCAAGATTTGGTGATAAAATGGCATATGCAAGATTTACAAGCATTTTTCCAAAAGGCTGATTATTTTTTGACCAGGAGCAACAAATTAGTTTTTTCAGCACAGAACAAGGGTTAAGAAAGTAATATCCCGTCAATTTTAATTCCATGTTGACTTCAATTTTTTCAATCTATTTTTGTAAATTCGTGTCCTTATCTTGAAAGTGGTATTGTGTTTGTCATGCTTCAGGTGGCGTTCACAATGGCGAATATGTGTCTTGGCTGTACTGCTACGACCCCGTGATGGATGTGTGGGCTCGGAAACAGGACATGAACACCAAGCGAGCCATACACGCTCTCGCAGGCATGAACGACCGCCTCTACGCTATTGGGGGAAACCACTTAAAGGGTAATTTCTATAGCCGTAACCCAAATCTCAGCAGCGGGGGAGGCACTTACTGTGCATGCAACAGTAATCAATAGAGCTTCTTTTGTGATTCGATTCCAAGTAACACTTATACGCCTCTGCAGAGTAAGAGCTTGGCATATACGCTTGGGGTTTCCCCTGATCTCTTTCTCTGTGTGTAGGATTCTCTCATCTGGATGTGATGCTGGTTGAGTGCTACGATCCTAAAGCAGATCAGTGGAGCATCCTGCAGACGCCCATCTTAGAGGGACGCAGCGGGCCTGGATGTGCTGTTCTTGATGACAGTATTTACTTGGTGGGAGGCTACAGTTGGAGCATGGTAAACACATACACTTAAATGCGACAGATAGATAGATAGATAGATAGATAGATAGATTTTTTTATCCATTTTTGATTACTTTATATAAAAAAATTGTGTATATGTACTGTATATAACATTTTTATTTTATAGAAAAATCATATAAATATCTGTTTGACAGACCA
Source organism: Tor tambroides (assembly GCA_021397915.2). Lineage (NCBI taxonomy): Eukaryota > Metazoa > Chordata > Actinopteri > Cypriniformes > Cyprinidae > Tor > Tor tambroides. Next base: position 24,761 of record JAFVLL020004837.1, on the reverse strand, counting down.
ATCGCAGATGGCTTCAGGAAACCTGTTCGGAAACAACCACTATGTTTGCAATTCTGATAATGATAGTAATGCAGAATGTAAACACACAGTAGAAAAAAACTCCTATATTATAGCTCTGATAAATATTACAAATTATCCAGTAAGACATTTCGGACATTTAAATGCAAAAAGAAGCATTTCGAAGTATTGAATGAAATATTGTGTGAATAACTCATCAAATATCTCTTGCAGGGGGCTTATAAGTCATCCACCATTTGTTACAGCCCAGAGAAAGGCACATGGACAGAAATGGAAGGAGAAGTGGCTGAACCTTTAGCCGGACCGGCCTGTGCCACAGTCATACTGCCAGCCTGTTTACCATTTAACAAATAACTATATAGAACGCCGAATAACGCGGCCGAGAAGAGGAAAAACCTGTCGGGATGGAAAGTCAATCGCTAAACGAATCAAATAAATGAGGAGACTCTCCCTATGGAACGCCCCCAGCTTTTGAACAGGAGGTGATGAGGTGTACAGATTATTATTTTTTTACTGGTCTGACAAGAGCACTTTGTTTCTTTCATACCTAACAGTTTTAAACTGATATAATCATCGACTTTACGTATTTGATGCTCACGTGTGTTGACATTCAGCTGCTCACATTCAATCCTTTTTTATCATTAATGTTTTAACGTAGCACGCATCATTTTTCTTTGAACCAGATCGATATAGTTTCCCTACGTACTTTGTATTTTGTGGAAACTGCCGATCAAAGACAAAGTTGAAGTGGGTTTGCAAAGGAGTATTCATGTTTTTACAAGCAAAGCTCATGATTCTGTGTACACTGTAGAGTAGATATCAGCTATTTAATATATATCACGCCATGTCTGCTTGTTAGATATTGTCACCATACTTGAGTGGCACATTGTTATTTGTACAGATGAGAGGGGCATAAATGTCAATTATAAAAAAGGAAAAAAAAAACATTTCAGTAAAACACACGTTATGATTTATTGTTTGAACAATCAGTATATTATTTATTTAGCCATGTGGTATATATGCATGGCGTGAAGTGGAAAGTTTATTGTGTTTTACTGTGGTTACATATTTGTTTATGTTAATATCTGTTCATATCTCACAGTGCCTATTTTTAGCATCAGGCTGCTTTATTTCATAAACTTTCCCATTATAAGAATCAGACCTTTTAAATTGAGTCAAAATTATAAAAATTATCAGCCTGATTGGTTTCTCTGAGACGTGATATGAAATCTGAATTTGTTGCACTGGTGTTTGGTGGCCCTTTTGATGAGAAAAGGGAATTGTTGTAAATAATCGCTTGCAGTGAAACATTTTTGTGCTCATAGGATTTATTCTCAAATCCTGTTATGTTCTTTGCATTTAGTCTATGAAAATAAAACTGAATTTCTGGATCAATAATCTGTCTGGGCTCCCCCACAACAACACAACACTGCTATCTATCTAAAATTGTTTATGTGCGTTTGCAGTATTACAACAACTGACCCATTACTCTGTTTAATTACAGTGTGCAATAATGTGTTTCATTTACTTATTGGAAAGTATTTTGTTAAATACAACATCAAACAGGTCAGATAAAAGTCATTTTAAGGCCCAAGTACATGTAAAACAAGGTGTAGGTGTTTTTAAAAAAAATAATCTATACAGTAGGCAATTATTTATTGTTGTTGCTGCAAAGGGGAAAAATATATATATTTATTTATTTTATTTATAAAATATATTTATTAAATTATTTCTTATCACACATTGGTAAAAGGAAGCGTACAAAAATATCAAACCATCGATTAACTGTTAACTAATATAATTAATGATTGCATTATAATTTACGAAAATTATGTTTGTTCTGAGAACTCAGTTCAACCTTTCAGTTACAATTTATTTCATTTTTCCACTCAATTTTATTGATATTATAATAATAGGCTGATATTATAATGTGTATTAAAAATGGGGCTCAGAGTTTGGGACTCATTGTACAGTATACAAGACACTAACACTTTACAAAAACGTTGTTATTGCTAACAAAGTGACCACTAAGTAATTTTAACTAACAATGATCAATACTTTTAAAGGATCTTGGTTCATGTTTCTATGTATTTCTACATATACTGATTCATTTTAACATTGCATTTATAATTTAAGTTAAACCAGAATTAGCACATGCTATAAAAAAAATATTTAGTTCTTATATTTTAATATATATTGATCCTTATTGTGTTGCCAGCAGTGTGTTTTATGAGTACATTAATATTTTCTTCAGTGGATAAAATCAGGCAGTCCTGTCATAAAGTTTCCTGTACAGCAGGTGGCAGCGGAGCACCAGACAGCGCATGCGCGTCCAAACAGAGACGACATAATGTTTGTGTACATGTGACCCTGCATGTGATAGGAAATTAATGTACGAATAAAATAACGGCTCATTTATTCTTTTTTTTTGTTTTTTGTTAATGCGACACAACAAAAAACATTATCATGGATCGCGAATGATCTGATCTCTAATAAGTTACTGTACAACTAAACGTCAGGTCTCTTTGTTTATGACTAGCGTTTGTGAGATTTAACCACATAATGTTTAAGACGCTGTCATATGCTGTCTTAGACTTTGAACCCAAAGCCCAACCAATAAACTCATCTAAAAGCTTGAAATAAGCACAAAAAAAAAAAAGTACGATTTGACAGTCAGAGATCTTTTAATACACTTTCACCACGCCACCCATGAAGAACAGCAGCGTGAAAAGGTAAGACATGAACTGATCTAGAGATTAATGTAATAGAAAACCAAAAATGCAGCTGTTTTTGTGTCCATACCAGTGTTGATGACATTTTGAACTCTATGTGGAACTATTAAACCTTATGTGGATGTGTTTTTCCTCAAGACCAAAGCTAGACTGGAGGTTTGTCCAAAGGTTCTGCAGAATTCTGAAGATCCTTTTCCCCTCCTGGTCCAACCGAAGTGTCCGAATGTTCATGACGCTTCTTGGAGTCACGCTTTCAGGTATTTAAGTTTTTAACATCAGGACTGGGTTGTGATGGCTTGTTTTGTCTTCAATCTGTTTTTCAGTGATTTTCTTTTATTTCAGTTCAACTTGTGATTTATCAAGTGGGTCTTATTCCGAGCCAGTTCTATGAGGTTCTGTCTGAGAGGAACTATGGGAAGTTCAAAAATCTGGTGCTGTTTGCGGTTATGCTCATTCTGATTAATTCAACTGTGAGTTTGGTCTGTTATTTATGTAGTTTTCTGAAAGTGGTAACCCTTAGTGGTAACCCTTTGCTACTCTATGATGTTAAAACTCTAGGTACGATTTTTAAAGTGGAGGTCAAAACGATGAAATATCCGGGTCAAATTGACTCACAATCATAATTGTAATGGTAATTTTGTAATCATATTCCATAGGTTTACCAATATTTCCTCAAAAATGAAATGAAATAGGTTAAATTGATCAGCAACATAACAAGGCTGGAAGGAGTATACTACTTGTAATAGAGATACTTTACATAGATTTGGATAAATGTGTCAGCTAAATACTCATCATAAATCACTATTCCACAATAAATGTGTTCCTCAGCTGAAGAGTCTAGACCAGTACATCTCCAGTCTGCTTTATGTCAGCTGGAGAAAGTCTTTAACTGAAGAACTCCATAACACATACTTCAAGGGACGTGTTTACTACACCCTCAACGTACTGTGCAAAGACATTGACAACCCGTAATGTATTCACACTACATTCATTTATGTAGTTACTTTGTGTTATATAAGAAGACTTAATTAAATCTACTCTGTTAATGGTTTATTTTGTGTTTGTGTCACGACCAGAGACCAGCGCATCAGTCAGGACGTAGAGAGATTATGTAAGCAGATGAGCACTATGGCGAGTCGACTTCTCATTTCGCCGTTCACTGTGACCTACTACACTTATCAGTGCTTCAACAGGTCAGAGGGATGTTGTTTGTGTTTATTTGTGAATCTAAACATTGGAGTCATTCTATGCAAGTGATGCCAGCGAAATATTCTTCAATCTTTTTGTCCATCTAGTTTTGCACTGAAAGATTTGGTAGGATAACTTATCTTAAGAGAGTTTTTCGTACCTTTTTGGTGCTGCAGTGCCGGCTGGATTGGATTTGTAAGCATCTTCGGCTACTTTGTGGCTGGAACCATCATCAACAAGATCTTAATAGGACCCATTGTGTCCATGCTGGTTGAGCAAGAGAAGTTGGAAGGAGATTTTAGGTAGACCTATACAAAACAAGAGAAATACAAATTACATTCAGAGAATGTCACATGTTTATCAGTTTTTATTCGTTGGATGAATGCAACTCTATTTCAGCAGTTCTCTTTTGGTTTCCTTCCAGGTTTAAACACATGCAAATTAGAGTGAATGCCGAATCTGCCGCTTTCTACAGGTTAGTATGCACTTTTAGAGTTTGTTTTTTATCTAATCACAGACCAGGAGATCATTTTTTGTGTTTTTGTTCAGGGCAGGTAAGGTGGAACATATGCGGACCGACCGAAGGCTGCAGATGCTCTTATCCACTCAGAAAAGCTTGATGAACAAAGAGCTATGGCTTTACAGTAAGGAAGATTATATATCTAAAATGTTAGTGAAATAAAATATGCAATATTCCTCACTATTGTTACTGAAAATATACAGTGGCAGAAGAGAAAGCTCATATCATGCACCTAAAGTTGGCATGAAACAAGTTGCGATTGTCTTTTCTTCCCTATTATGACGTGAATCTGTGTGAAACAGCCAAAAATGAGCAAGAAAAAAACACTGCGGTATTCCATAAATAATAAGAATTGTCCATTTTGATTTCATGGTGACTCTGACTTTGTGATTTGACTTTAAATGTGTAATTTTGCAGGCATTAAGCTGCTTTATCAACCTAGTATGAAATAATAAAGTCCCTCTGTTCTGTGCATTACAAATGCTTATTGTTTTGCTTCTTTTCATTTCAGTTGGAGTAAACACCTTTGACTACCTGGGCAGTATCCTCAGCTATATAGTGATCGCGATCCCCATCTTTGCTGGAGAGTACGACGGCCTGACACCTGGAGAACTGAGTGCTCTTGTCAGTAAGGTGAGTTCATTTAAACTGTATTTAATGTGGTGGACCTCAAGACAAACACAAGTGCTTCTGCTCTGAGTGAGTCTCTGTTGTACACAATCAATCACGGGTCTCTTTCAGAACGCTTTTGTCTGCATCTACCTGATAAACTGCTTCACGCAGCTCATAGATCTCTCAACCACAGTGTCTGATGTCGCTGGATACACGCACCGGTGAGATGCTCTAAGATTGCTCAAAAGCACATTTTATTGTGCGTTAGTGTTATTATGATTGTTCGTTGGTTATTCTAAAAATAGTCTGCTTTCTCTTTCTTTTGGTTCCAGAATTGGAGAACTGCAGGAAGTGATGGCAGATATTGCCAAGAAACAGTGTGACCAGGATCAGTGCGATTCACTTTCAAAGGATGAACCTTACAGGTCATTTAAAACTAATTGAAAGTAATTTCAGACACAAGTACTAACAAACAATATTGGTTCACACTATATCAAGACTTGTACTCAAGATCTAATACAGATCTAAAAGAGTGCCTGGTAGTCCTGAATAGAGCCCTGCACGGGCCTCAAATTTAGGCCCTAGCCCGGCCCTGGCCCGAGATGCTCAGGCCCTAGCCCGGCCCGTGTCCGACAGCTTATCAGAATTACAGGCCCGAGTCCGACCCGAGCCCCTCTTTTTTTCCCTCTTCTCCTAAAATAGCTTATACTACTGTTTCGGCTATTAAAATAGTTCAGTTTTGTATGTAATGGCAAAATTATTACATTTCGTTTAGTTTTTTTATTAAGTTAATTTAGAAAAACGTTTGGAGCATTTTTGTTCGTTAAATATAAGTTTTTGTTTTTTTAAAGTAACGACCAAGCGGCCAGCGGCATACAGTGAGCTGATCATAGCCTATGTTTGATCAATTTAGCCTTCTCATATCATCAGGACTGGCCTAAAATAAAATCTATAGATATACTAAAACAGTTCAAGCATATAACAATGTTTAAACGTTAAACCCGCGCTATAATAATGATGTGCGCTAGCCTATATAAGTTTGTGCAGAGAGTTGAAGCTAAAGCGCGCTCTGCAGGACGTGGAGGCACCAGAGCAAACACTTGGATTTTTTTTCAGTGGAAACAAATTAAAATAGCCTACGCCGTCATTTTTTTTTTTTTTTTGATAAAGATAAGAGTAATACATCATTCGGAACTGTAAAGGGTCTACTTTTATTTGTGTGCACTCACAATACCAACAAAAGGTTGTGCTTTTATAAAACAAAGAAAACAAACATGATGCGCCGTCTTGAACAGGAGCGCTTCACAAAAATGAACCGAGTGAATACATGCCTCACAGACATGATAAATATATCTATAGAAAGCTTTAAATTATCACTTAACGAAATAAAAAAAAATCGAAAACCAAAACTCTTTTATAATAATCTTAATCATAATCAATAAAGATGCATTTCTCTCTAAAGGCGCGTCTAATGAGGAGACGGCAAGTCAGGATCAGCAACTTCATCCTTGCAACACGGACTCAGAAAACATTAGTTTATTAGTAAATAATTCAAATATCTCTTTACTATTTTCCGCGGACACATTCATGGTTATTATGTTTGCTGGGGCTTTGCAGCAAGCTTTAGCCTATTGCGTGCATTTGAAGGCAGAACTCTTCAGCTGCGCTGAAGTCACTTGCGCTTGCTGCTGCTGCAGGACTCTAAACACCGTCGAGCCACTCTCAGTCGCGGCAGCACGGTCTCGTGTTGTTTCCACCAGCGCGGCAATTTTTTTCATCACTAATCGATGGATGTCTACAATATAAAAATAAGGAGAAACCCAAAACAGGCCCGAGGCCCGGCCCGCGTCTGAACTATGGCGTGAAAATTGGCCCGAAGCCCGGCCCTAGGGGCGTAAAAAAGTCGGGGCCCGTCGGGGCCCGTCGGGCCCGGGCCGAAATGCAGGGCTCTAGTCCTGAATGCACAGTAGTGTTTATTTCAAGTAATTAAAATGGGTTGGTTTTTTATGTTTCTAGATAATGGTGACCTTGAATTAAATCTTTTTTTAAAAGATGGTAAAGCTTTTTAATTACAATTATCGTTGTTGGTGATATTTGTAACAACAATAATAATTCTCTATCAGTGATCGGGAGCTTCACAGTGTCCCAGCAGACACGGCGTTTGTGCTGGACCGTCTCTCCTATAAATCACCCGTCTCAGAGGAGCTGCTGGTGAAGGATCTGACCCTTAAGATCAGTCAAGGAATGCACATGCTCGTGGTGGGAAACACGGGAACAGGGAAGACCTCCCTGCTCAGGGTCCTCAACGGCCTGTGGGATCCATGCAATGGTAAACTCCAGAGTTGACAGATGATAAAATGATCAGATGCAAATGAACAAATCTGAATTGTTGAATCATATTGCTTTCCTGCTGCTCAGGTTCTGTGGAGATGACCACATGTTTTGGACCGAGGGGTGTTCTCTTTCTGCCACAGAAAGCATATCTTACTGATGGCACTCTCAGAGAGCAGGTGAGAGAAAAGAAAACCATTTGTTGTCACCAGTTATTCACAACTCTACATATAAGTATTATTAGTAAAAACTATTTTTTATTTTCGTGAGCAAAAAACAGTACATATATATTTTAATACACACTAATTTGCTGGTTTTCTCTGTAGGTTATCTATCCCTTGAAGGATATATATCCTTCCTCAGGTACAGATGAACCTTATTTAAAACACCCAATGATGTGTATTATTTAAATAATAGATTAATATAGCTCAAATATAATGTACTTTTGAATTACAACGGTGTATGTAATGTGTTATAACAATAAACTTGACTTTTTTGCCAGTGCAAACTTGAAAAAATGCAAAATGCAATGGAAAAATGTCAAGATCTTGAAAACATTGTTGTGCCAATTAAATAACAAACTGGTAGTGTAAACAGATTATGATGACTTTTACTTTTAACTAATATAAATTCTTTTTTTAGGGTCTATAGATGATGAACGAATACTAAAATACATGGAACTTGTTGGTTTGGTAAGACCGAACTGATACTGTAATGTCTGCTATTATTGATTTTAAAATATGGTTACTCAGAATGTTTCGTAAGCAGCATGTCTTTGTGTATTTTGTATGACAGTCAAATCTTCTGACCAGATTTGGAGGACTGGATACAAAAGTAGACTGGAACTGGTGAGAAATGACTATCTAGATATGAAAATTTGAATGTTTTAAGAACATACAAAAATGGAATTCCTTTGTTTTTCACAGGTATGATGTTTTATCACCAGGAGAAATGCAGAGGCTTTGTTTTGCAAGACTGTTTTACCTGCAGCCCAAATATGCTGGTCAGTTCCTGCATAATCTCATCAAATTTCCTGTAGTTTTAATTACTATAATCAATCAGATGATCCTATTCATGTCCTGTGTCATGAGTAAGACATGCAGTTTGTTTCAGTACTGGATGAGGCCACTAGCGCTCTGACGGAGGAGGCCGAGGGTCAGCTCTATAAGGCCTGTAAACAGCTGGGAATGACCCTCATCAGTCTGGGTCACCGTAGCACTCTGGAAAAGGTGATCTATGACCTTTTCACATTCACTAAAACAACATGGCAAACATTATTTTATGACCTGTACTTAGAATTCTTTATTTGTGTTCTTTAAACAGCATCATGATATCATGCTGCGACTGTGTGGAGGTGGCCAATGGGAGATCACCAAACTCAAAGAGGCGTGAACCTACAAACTTACCCACTATAATGAGAAAATATTGTTCCGTTTTGTGGTTACAGGGGCATTCATGCTTGAGATTCTAGAGAAATCTTGTTTACTTGACAGTATACTGCGATTTACTGAAGTTCTTGATACACTAATAATGCAGTATACTGTTTGTCTCAGTTTATTTTTCATATAGCAATATATAAGGTTTTTTGTTACGCAAGTATATGATGCTTCATTCAACCTTTATTGGTTGTTTCTTGCCAAATGGATTTGCAAAAAAGGGATTTTTGTAATGAAGGACATTTAAGAGTATTGCAAGAATAATTTTGGATTGTGCCTATAGAATATATTTCAATATATATTTTATAAATATTAAATATTTTATTAACATGACTGATATTAAACTATTCATGTCTTAGCAAATGTCAAAATTGTCATTTTGGTCATAGGTGGTCATGGAACCGTTTTAAGGAAAGCTGTTCACTAGTGTTTGGCTGAAAATTATTCTGGAGGGAAAATATTTTGTGTTATTTCTCTAGCTGACCAGTAGAGGGCCAACATTTTCCAGCCACAAAGCTGAATCTCAATTCAAATCCATTTATAATTTTGTATGGGTTTAATTAAACTCAGAATTAAAATAACTCACTCTCACTCTCTGCCAAATACATGCATTTGCAATTAAATCCTAATTAATGAATTTGTGCTATAAATACATTTAAATACTTTTTCATAAATGCATTATTTTAAATGTATTTGAGAAAAAGAAGACAAAAGTATTTAGCACATCTATCAGGAAAGCTGTGGGTGGTCTGGAGGAAATACAGTAGATTGTGAAAAAATGTACTGGCCCACATCCCACTATATCTCCTTGCTAGAATACAGTATATTTAGCTCCAAGTTAAAATTAGCAAACTTTCTCACTTTGTATGTTTAGAAACAACTTGATCTGTTCTGTATTTTGTATTTATAGTATTCTGTATATATATGGCATACATATACTACCTCTGGCCACAGTGAACTGTATGTATCTCCAAGAGTTAGCAGTTTTATCTGTTGCCATGGAGGGAACATTTATAGTAGTTAGAGTTTAAAGAGAACTGATTCATAAAAGAAAAAATCATGGATAATTTGCATAACCAGACATTTATATTTTAAGCATTGCAGTACAAGCACTGAGCATTTGTGTTACATTAAAACCAGGCAAGATTATGAAAGTGGCACATTTGCAACCTAAAGCAGCATAGAGCTGAGCTCAAAATTATCCCTCCCACCAAAGAGTTCGACTTATCCCACTGCTTGAGTTTCAGGCAGTTTTAAATGTGAGCCTGGCCGATCTGCTGCTGTCAATCAATAGGCACGCTGGAACAGATAACGGGAAAGACCCGCTAGTCATTCAGGAAAATATGAGACAATCAGTAGAGGAATAACTAAACCATCACAGGGGTTTGTGAGGGAGTTTAATTTTAGTAAAATGAGTTCAGATGAATAAGCATTAAAATAGTTGTCTTTTTTTCTGTACTGAGGTGAACTGAATATTAAAATTTAAACCAACTGCTTAAATTCACACTGTAATTTGCAGGATTGTTCAGTTAAAAAGTTCATAAAGCAAAAGAATGTTAATCCTTTTAAAATGCCACAAACCTTGAGTATTATGAAGCACTGTAGGCCATTAACAGCAAATACAGTATGTTTTTCTTTGTCTATGTGTAATAAACTTAATGTTTTTAAATTAAAAAAATATTATTAAAAAATAATAGTATTAATAATAACAATAGGCCTGATAGCAATACAACTTGATTTGTCATACTTAACGTAATGCAATGTAATTTAAACTCAGGCTTGTGACCATTGCACTCGTCAGCAGTAGGCTATGTACTGCAATAGTGATACCTTGAGGCCATAGAATGTAATAACAATGTGCAATTAATTGCTGCATTAAGTAAATAAAACAATAGCTTTGTAGAAACTTCAACAGCTTAATTTGGAGAAAATGCCTAAACTGTTAAAACGGTTTGCCATACAGGTTGAGGTGAAGAGGCTGTTCAACAATAACAGTCACTTCACCTCAGTCCGACATTTGCTCCGGTAAGTGACGGATCTATTTTCAACGGGAGGTTGGACCGATACAGGATCGTCACACAGAAAGCAAAGACACTGGGGGATAAAACACACTGTCCTCCCCCTCTACAGTTCACGGAATTTACCTGTTTTCACGAGAATATTTTCACATGCCAACATCGGATATTTATGAACATCTGCACCGGTTTATATCAGTAGCTTGACGGGAAAAAGGTAAGAGGCGATATTTTTTTTAATCGTTACAAAATATTGAAAGGTGAAACTTTCGATATCTGAGGGAACATTTTCCCTTGCTTTTTCAATGTTATTTTAAAAGATACATCTCCCAAATTCAAGAAGTTTGAATTGATTACGTTATTTTGTTGCTCAGTTTCAATTTAAACGTTGTTTTTAATTATGAAAACGATTTCATTTTTTTCTCGCAAGGAGAGATCCACGCAGGCAAAAATGTCTGCTGCTCTTTGAAACGAAATTTATAAGTTTAGAAAAAAATGCCATTGACCAAAACATACATATCACACAGCAGGTCAAATCTCTTCTACAAATGGACATAGTGCAGACGGAGCCCGACAGCTGAGGTTATTTTTGGGACAGGCAGCTCAGGGGAGTGAGGTGTAAGAGATGGCAAATGTCATGCTTTTCAAAGACCAACATCCTTTTGTTTAACTTTGTTATACTAGAATTCCACCTCATTATTTAAACTGCCTTTCTGTGGTGAGATTTCACTAGATCAGCTACTGTTCTGTTGGAGATAGAAGATGCAAGTTCGTGGCCTCATCATTTTATAGAGATGTAGGTCAATATGATGATTGTTTCTAGATAAAAGGCCTCCCAGGTTCTTTTACATTGATCATTCTGTGTAAAGTTCTGTCAGAAGTGGACAATGTTAATTCTGACCAAGCCATGTTTTCTGGATTCTAGTCCATGTCTGTTTGCTCTGGTGTCATCTTTATACTAGTGTACCCCTAAGCAATGAAAATATAACTTTTAGTCCATTTACCTTCACAGCTGTTCTCTTTTGGGAAAATGGACCAAAGATATCAATGGCTTGTCCTGCTCTACAAAGATATTTTTCCTGAATGTTTTTACATTTTACTTTATTGCATGCAGAAAAGTGTAGCAATGTGACATTATTACAGTATAACATATCAGTTTGTGTACTGCCATCTGATAGACACAAAAAAAAAGATGAATTCTCAAACAGGGGAACTTTATTTAATGGTTTATACATTTGACTCTTTAAACCATCTAGCTTTGTGTGAGCATCTCTAAAAGTAGGTGTCTCTCTTTTCTCAAAATGTTTATTTTAAGATCTTCTTCACATGGTTATTTGTCATCATTAGCAGACCCTTTTTATTCAAACTGACTTACAGTATGCCAATTTGAAAAGCAGCTTTTTTTTAGAAACGTCCTTGAGATTAGTTGCAAGATGTAATGGTGACAGGGTGCAAATATGTAAAGCTTTTATATCTCAAGTTCTTATGTTTCTCCTCTATGCTCTAAACACAACTTTAACTTTTATTAAAGTGTGCTGTATCATCTCTACAGAAAGCAAGAATGGATCAGAATCTATTTGGTGGGGCTCCACGCTTCCTAACTCGACCCAAGGCCTTCTCGCTAAGCGTGGGACGAGATGCCTCCCTCAGCTGCACTATTGTGGGAAGCCCTGTTCCTGTAGTCACCTGGGAGAAAGACAAGATGCTTCTTTCTGCAGGTGGACGCTTCAAGACAGTAGAAGATGGTGACGTTTACCGACTTACAATCTACGATCTAACTCTAGAAGACAGCGGTCAGTACATATGTCGTGCCAAGAACAATGTCGGAGAGGCATATGCAGCTGTGACCCTGAAGGTGGGACTTCCAGAAACTGTGACTGATCGGGCTCCAGTGTTTACAGTAAAGCCTGTCTCCACCCGTGTGGGTCTAGGGGGTGATGTTACCTTCTATTGTCGAGTGGCAGCCCATCCAGCACCCAACTTTGACTGGGAAAAGGATGGTCGCTACCTGGGTGAGACCAACCGTGTCAAGATAACCTCGGAAAATGACTCCAGCTCCTTGAGGATCCAGAGTGTTAGGAGCTTGGACAGTGGTACCTACACCTGCCGTGCACAGAACTCCATTGGCCGCGCTCAGGCCGCTGCTGCTCTGGTGGTGGACCTTCAAGATACTCGTCTCCTGAATGCAGACAAGAGCACATCCCTTCTCTCACACATGCAGAAGAGGAAAGAAGAGATGCGGAAGGACATCTCCTTATACCGCACCATGGAAAGTTCCTCAACCACGCTTACATCTTCATCTTCCATGATTACGGAGGAACTTGGAAGCTTGGGACTCGCCTATGATCAGGAGCAGAGGGTTTCGGCCTTAACCAGCATGTTGCCCAAAGGTGTGTTTACCCGCACCTGTACGGTGACCGAGGGTAAACATGCAAAGCTTAGCTGTTTCGTCACAGGCCATCCCAAACCTCAGATCATCTGGAGGAAGGATGGGGCGAACATCAGTGAGGGCCGCAGACATGTTATGTATGAGGACCAGGCTGAGAACTTCATCCTCAAGGTGCTCTACTGCAAACAAAGTGATAATGGGCTGTACACCTGCAATGCATCCAACTTGGCTGGACAAACCTATAGTGCTGTGCTAGTGATTGTCAAAGGTAAGAATAATGTCTGCAGGTACTTACTCTTGTCGACTTTATGCATCCTAATTGATCCAATTCCTGTCAGAATGAGTATGCACATTCAGTTTACACTTGGATTATAGCAGATATTATTGCTAATGTGGGGCAGAAAACATGTTTTAAACTTTAACCCCATGCAGTGTTTGAAGCTTGCAGACTTACACTGAGTAGTCCTTTTTGGGAGCAGTAAGTTTTCATTTGTAGCTTGAACAACCAGATCCATTTATACTTAGCTGAGTCATGTCTTGTATGTCTCCTACTAAGATGGTTTGAGTTTTTGGATTTGCTATATCTTGGGGGTGGTCTTTTCCAAAAGATATAGCCAATCAGTAAACAAAAGTGACCAGATTTAAAAAAAAAAAAAAAAAAAAAACCTTTGTGCAATCATAAAGAAAGTTTACTATTAGAACTACACAAGTACAGTGGTTTATAAAATCATGTATCAGTCAGTGCCCAATATCTTAATTTTATTTAGGCTGGCACATAAGATGTACGTCAGCACAATAATGACCATGTTAAAATACAGTTGCCCCTAATAAATCATCAACCTTTAAACTGATATTTTATCAACTAATGACAGCCATCTTTGCCTTCCAGCTCAGGCTCTGCTTAGCAAAGTGCTTGCAAATGTTCGAAGAGGGTGTAGCATTACACCTATTTTCTACTAGTGATGATTAGTTCACAGTTGTTGTGATAGCAAGCTGCAAACTCACTTCTGACACCGTTATGTGGGTGACTTTCCAAGTGACGTCTTCAAGTTTGCAGCATTAGTCTATATCCTAATTATTTGTTAACTAAGCCTATGTTAGAGTAATGATCTTCACAGATCTATACATTCTGTATTTATACAGAGTTCTAATTTTAGCCAGAAGTGTAGCAATTATGTTTTCCTACCTTGCTCCTGTGTCTTAATCTTGACTCTCATGCCACAAGCACCTAAGAGAAAGGTCACAGAAACTTAGCCGAATACCAGTCCACCATTGCAGTGCAAAACGCAGCGACGTCCCCGTGAAGGGATTAGGAGTGTGAAGTTCATGACATTTAAGGCTGTTTTTTTTGTAAACCTGTTCAGATTTCAAATGATTGACTTCAAGCTAGTAAAGTAAAGCCAAAGGCATACTGTACTTGAAGTCTGGATTCAAACAGATTAAACCTCATATAATGTCAGAAATGCATTTATTTTATTTGATGGTAAGCTTGGGTCCCCCTTATATGGACCCAATATACATAGATTTAAAAGTCTACCACAAAATGACACACAAACAAACAGGTCCTTTTGTGGTACACTTTTAAGTCCACTTACTATATATTGTGAACACTGCAAAGGTCACTTGCAGCTGGTTTCTCTTCTGGTTCACTTTAACTTCACTGGCTTTGGTTCATCTGAGGTGTACTATATGTGAAACTATCCCATTTATTTATCATTTATCATTTGCCTTCTTGGAGACCTAATCAGTAGAAAACCAAATTGTAGGACACTGCCAGATCATGACTGCCAGCTAAAAAGAAATTGTCTTCTGTATGCTCACTAACATGCATCCTTGCCAGAGCCAAAGATTCCATTCAAAAAGAAGCTGCAGGATGTCGAGGTGAAGGAAAAGGAAACAGCAACTCTGCAGTGTGAGGTGCCAGTGTCGAACACAAAGACCAGCTGGTTTATGGAGGAGACCCGTCTGCAGGAAAGTGCCAAGTACCGCATGGATGTGGAAGGGACCCTACGGCGCCTCACTATTCACAATGTCACCACCAATGATGATGCCGTGTACATCTGTGAGATGAAGGAAGGCAGCCGCACTGTGGCCGAACTTACAGTGCTGGGTAAAAGTTCTGAGAGGAAGCTATTCCAATATGTGTGGCTAGAATGATGATGAATAACCTGGTGCAACACAAAAGATATTCTTCATGTGTTTTTTCTCTGCACTTTCAGGCAACATCACTAAAAAGCTGCCGAGGAGGACAGTGGTGCCGGTTAGTGATACCGTGATCTTCTGTGTGGAACTGGAGAAACCAGTAGATGATGCATACTGGACCAGGAATGGGGAGAGGCTGAAAGAGGACTCCCGAATTATTATCGCTCGCATTAACAGACAGTACACACTGACCATTCGCGAATGTACTGCGGAGGACTCAGGCGAGGTGGCCTTCATAGCCCATGACTGCAAGACATCCACCCGCTTCTCTGTCACAGGTGAATGCATTTGTAAATCAGACCACAAGATTTTACACGGGGTTTCCTGTGTTCTTACGATTTGAAAATGTCATACTGTATGTACCACAGTAATCATGTCAAATCGAATGGCATCGCAGCTACTAGTGTGGTGACTGTACTAGTGCATGATGAGTTTCAGCAGTCAACATAATTGCTTTTGACATTTAGAGATAGATTCCATTTCTTTCACCTGATTAACAATATTATAAACTTTGACCTCAGCACCAAGGAAACATCCCCCAGATCCCCCAGTTGAGCCAGTGGTGCGGAACAAGACAGATTCATCGATCACACTCTGCTGGTCTCCACCAGACAGTGAACGGCCTGTGCCCATCACCGGCTATATCGTGGAACACAGGAAGGTGGGAGCCCAAACCTGGATTAAAATCACTAGTACAGCTGTGTCTAGCACTGAATACACCATCAGTGAAATTCCAGAAGAGGCAAGCTATCAGTTCCGTATCTCAGCGGTCAATGATTTTGGTCAGAGTGCCTACTTGGAGGTTCCTGGAACGTTTTACCTTGGTGAGAACGATTGTTTTGTTTTTTTTGTGCTGTGGACATTTTTCATATTTAAATTAAAATAACCTGTTTTAAATCAGTGGATTCTAGTAAATATACTGTATTGTAATGTTTTTGATCAGAGCCCACAGCGTCAGTGAAGGCAGGCCTGGTGAACTCCACTGCACATGTAGGTGAAGAAGCAACCTTCACTGTGGAGCTCTCAGCTGTATGTTCCGGCTCCTGGACCATAAATGACAGAATGATCCGCAGTGGATCTGAGTATCTGATCACACGATCAAAGACCACACACACGCTGGTCATCAGGGAGGTGTACATGGAACTAAATGGAGCACAGGTCAAGTTTGTGGGTGGTGGATCTCAGAGTGTTGCCACGCTTAGTGTGAAAGGTAAGAAAGGAAAAGTTTCTGAAAACTTAAGCAGAAAAACTTCAACAGCATTCCTGATATTTTGTATTGATCTTCTCTAGCCGCACCTGCACGTTTCACCAATAAGTCTTCTCAGGTGGAGGTGTTTACTTTCAGCATGCACTCCTCTGCTCAGATGTACACAGAAGTGTCAGATTCAAGTGTCCAGGTGACGACATGCACTTTTTATCAAAATTTTAAAAAATGCACAACAAACTAAAGGTGTATTTAAAAAAAATTCATTAAGTATTTTAAATTCATTATACTTTCTCGTTGCCCATTTTTAAATTGTCTTGTTATACCAACTTTGAGATGCATTGCCCATACAAAATAGACAAACTCGAAATATCTAATAAATGTGTGGACATGATGGGATGTAGTCATTTTTTTCTTTTTGAAAGTTAATTACATGTACTGTCTGTACTTCAGGTTGTTTGGATGAAGAATGGGAAGGAGCTGAGGATGGGTAAAAAATATGAAGCCACAAGTGTGGAGCGTAAACGCATACTGATAGTTCACAACGTTGACCGTGAGGACGTGGGCATCTATGAATGCATGTGTGATGGCGATAAAATGTCTGTCCAACTTGCCCTTAAAGGTGAAACAAGCCACTTTCCTCTTCAGTTACTGACCTTCAGTTATCTTATGGTTTTATAGCTGTATTTATATTTCAAGCCTAAAATAGAACAAATTATATTTACAATTAATTTACATACATGAACGTGGAACAACTTTAAATTGTATTTAGAGTGAAGAGTGCATCCTGCCAAATAATAGGAGAGAAATACACAGTGGTGCATGTTGTTTGCAATTAAAATCAGTGCTGAGTAGTGAGTTCAGAGTGGATAAATGGTGTAAGCAGTGAATGTTGACAGCTAGGAGCAGCTGGGCCTTAGCTGCTCAACAGGAAGTGTTGGAGGGTGTGTTTATCAGGTAACAGATCTGCTTAGCACTCATGCACTCTCAGGTATCATATTCAGTATACTTTGGAATGTGATGAGTATTTTTGATTTGTACACAACATTAAAATGTATGTTTCTGACTGTTAGACTTAGAGATATTGTCAGTTCCTGACTAAATGTAATTTTTTTTCCACTGTCAAATTATATACAAATGGACAGTGGATGTCACTATGTTTCTTACACCATGTTTAATGTGTGTTTTATAATATATCTCCTATTCCTAATCATGTAATAATCACAGAGAGGTATGGCATCTAATCCTTCATTTTCCCCTAACAGAGGAACCAGCTAAGTTTGTTAACAAACCGAGGGCTCAGCCCCAGGAGAGTGATGCTCTGGTGGGCGACGTGGTGTTGAGCTGTGAGGTTGCTTCTCCTGGAACTGCTGTTGTGTGGAAGAAAGAACAGATAGAAATAATGGAGGACAAGAGGACAACTTTTATATCTCAGGGGACACAAAGGAAGCTGGTCATCAGGGCTGCCAAGCAGAGCGATGAAGGACACTATTCGTGTGAGACGGCAGAGGACAAAATGACATTCCTGGTCAAGATAAAAGGTAAGACTATGCGCTAATTAGTCTGAAACTAAAAATTTAAATGAGCAGGATTAATCAGACATGCCACAATACCTAATTAATGTCATAACTTTATGGTTTTTTGAACAGTGAAGCTAAACGCTAAATGCTCTTACGGCTAATAAATGATTTAATAAGTGAAATTAAAAGTTATACCAGCCTTGTATAAGTTGTATTAAAGTTTAGCATGTCATTTATCATGCCAATGTCAGATCTTACTGAGGACAGTAATGGTCCTTCGAAGGTACAGCTCTTTTCCGAGTATCTAAAATATTGTAGTATTGTATGAAATTTGCACAAAATATGTATGTATCATTAAGCCAGTGTGTTTTTGTCTATTTTTGGAGATGTTTGAGGTCTTTTTGTAGTCCTGAACTGGATCCTTTTTGATGTTTCACTAAAACAATTAATGTCCTTTTTAGAAACTCGTGCTGCTTTCTCCAACAAAGACTCTTATCAGAAGGAGGTTAAGGTTTCAACCTCCCAGAAGGCCACACTGAGCTGTGAAGTTTCTGATGCCAAAACTGAAGTGAAATGGTTCAAAGATGGCAAGCAGTTGATTTCCAGTAAGACTGTCCACATGGAGTCAAAGGGCAAGAGCCGTCAGCTGGTGCTGGAGAATGTGGAAAAGAAGGATGCTGGAGAATATACCTGTGAAGCTGGAAATGAAAAGCTGGTCTTTAAGATTCGGGTGGAAGGTAAGAACAACATGCCAGTGTTTTGGCTTTTTTAAGGTTCCAGTGAATCAATCAACCATGAGCAATGTTTACATAAAACAATGTTTACATAAAACTAAGTGCAGTTTCTGATACTGTATTCCTAAATATTGATTTCTGCACCAGACATTCAAGCTGCCTTCTCTAACAAGGACTCCTACCAGAAGGAGGTCAGAGTAGCAGTTTCCCAGAAGGCCACACTGAGCTGTGAGGTTTCTGACCCCAAGACTGAGGTGAAATGGTTCAAGGATGGTAAGCAATTGAGCTCCAGTAAGACCGTCCACATGGAGTCAAAGGGCAAGAGCCGCCAGCTGGTGCTGGAGAATGTGCAGAAGAAGGATGCAGGAGAATATAACTGTGAAGATGGAAATGAAAAGCTGGTCTTTAAGATCTGTGTGGAAGGTAAGAACACCATGGCAGTGTTTCGGCTTGTTTTTATTTAAGGTTCCAGTGACTCAATCAAACATGAGCGAAGCAAAGCTTACATAAAACTAAATGCAGCTTCTGAGACTATATTCCTAAATTTTGATTTCTGCACCAGACATTCAAGCTGTCTTCTCCAATAAGGACTCCTACCAGAAGGAAGTGAAGGTTTCAACGTCCCAGAAAGCCACACTGAGCTGTGAAGTTTCTGACCTCAAGACTGAGGTGAAATGGTTCAAGGATGGCAAGCAATTGAGTTCCAGTAAGACTGTCCACATGGAGTCAAAGGGCAAGAGCCGCCAGCTGGTGCTGGATAATGTGGAGAAGAAGGATGCTGGAGAATACACCTGTGAAGTTGGGAATGAGAAACTTGCCTTTAAAATTCAAGTGACAGGTATGGAAACGAAATGAAAGCATTTGTCTGTTGGGTTAAACAAAAGAGTTTGATATATGCATTGGCACTGATCAAAAAATATTCCACAAGATTTTATTAATGTGTCTTCAAGAAGAGGTACAATGACAAGTAGAAGAATTTGTTTCCCATTTCAGTGGTACAGAACCAAAAACAAGTTTCAGTCTGCAGTGTAATTAGCTTTTTTGTGGATTGATTTGCAGTTTATTTTGTATTCCTAAATTCTGAAGCATCCAGTGTTTGCTGTGTCTGTTGTATATAACCTTGAGTGATATATTTACTCATAGCATACCGTTTTCTCATATTGTCCATTGCCCAACCAGACATTGAAACTGCCTTCACCAACAAAGACTCCTATCAGAAGGAAGTCAAAGTAACAGCTTCCCAGAAGGCTACATGGAGCTGTGAAGTTACTGACCTTAAGACCGAGGTGAAATGGTTCAAGGATGGCAAGCAACTGAGCTCCAGTAAGACTGTCCACATGGAGTCAAAGGGCAAGAGCCGCCAGCTGATGCTGGAAAACGTGGAGAAGAAGGATGCTGGAGAGTACACCTGTGAAGTTGGAAATGAGAAGCTTGTCTTTAAAATTCAGGTGGCAGGTATGGGAACGTCCTTATGTTTGTCTTTTGGCTGTTTGTTTCTATTTTAGTTTTTCTGCCTTAAGAAAGAAATCAAAATTACAATCAATCAGCGAAGCTTGAAAAAAATAATTTACATGTAGTGAAAGAGTTTGTCCTTGATGAAAGAGACCATTGAGTAAGATACAATTAACTTGTGTTTGTAGATTTAGTGACGCATAATGTTTCTGTTCAAGAGGTCATTTAATATTAAAAAGCAGTTTATTGTTTATTTCAATGCTACTGAAAAAGTAATAGTCTGCAGTGAGATTTGGATTTGTTTGCTTAATATACTTTCTATGATTTTTGATCTCTTCTGTATTTCTCAACCATTCAGTCTGTGCAGTATTTTATGTGTATAATTTAAAGTAAAATATTTGCTCAAAAAATACTTTTTTTAAATATTGGATCCATGTTGCAATATGTCTGCCCAACTAGATATTCAAGCTGCCTTCACCAACAAGGACTCCTATCAGAAGGAAGTCAAAGTAGCTGCTTCTCAAAAAGCCACACTGAGCTGTGAGGTTTCTGACCCCAAGACTGAAGTGAAATGGTTCAAGGATGGCAAGCAGTTGAGCTCTGGTAAGACTGTCCACATGGAATCAAAGGGCAAGTGCCGTCAGCTTGTGCTGGAGAACGTGGAGAAGAAGGATGCTGGAGAATATACCTGTGAAGTTGGGAATGAAAAGCTGCCATTTAAGATTCAGGTGACAGGTATGGAAACCATTTTGGACTGTTCATTTTGGTTCTGTGCATCTTGACAGTCTTCTTTGGGTTATTTAAAAGCTGCTATGAAAATATTTATTGTCTTTTGTCATATTTAATGTAATTGCAACCCTAGTGTTGATTTTCTCTGTAAATAGGCAAATTCTTTGAATTAAGTAAACTCTTTTCTTATTAGAGCTCAAAGCTGCCTTCACCAACAAAGACTCTTATCAGAAAGAAATGAAGGTTTCAGCGTCCCAAAAAGCCACACTGAGCTGTGAAGTTTCTGACCTCAAGACTGAAGTGAAATGGTTCAAAGATGGCAAGCAATTGAGCTCCGGTAAGACTGTCCACATGGAGTCAAAGGGCAAGAGCCGCCAGCTGGTGCTGGATAACGTGGAGAAGAAGGATGCTGGAGAATACACCTGTGAAGTTGGGAATGAGAAACTTGCCTTTAAAATTCAAGTGACAGGTATGGAAATGAAATGAAAGCATTTGTCTGTTGGGTTAAACAAAAGAGTTTGATATATGCATTGGCACTGGTCAAAAAGTATTCCACAAGATTTTATTAATGTGTCTTCAAGAAGAGGTACAATGACAAGTAGAGGAATTTGTTTCCCATTTCAGTGGTACAGAACCAAAAACAAGTTTCAGTCTGCAATGTAATTAGCTGTTTTTGTGGATTGATTTGCAGTTTATTTTGTATTCCTAAATTCTGAAGCATCCAGTGTTTGCTGTATCTGTTGTAAATAACCTTGAGTGATATATTTACTCAAAGCATACCGTTTTCTCATATTGTCCATTGCCCAACCAGACATTCAAGCTGCCTTCACCAACAAAGACTCCTATCAGAAGGAAGTCAAAGTAACAGCTTCCCAGAAGGCCACACTGAGCTGTGAAGTTACTGACCTTAAGACCGAGGTGAAATGGTTCAAGGATGGCAAGCAATTGAGCTCCAGTAAGACTGTCCACATGGAGTCAAAGGGCAAGAGCCGCCAGCTCGTGCTGGAAAACGTGGAGAAGAAGGATGCTGGAGAGTACACCTGTGAATTTGGGAATGAGAAAATTCTCTTCAAGATTCAGGTGGAAGGTAAGATTTTCTAGCACATTAGTAGACTTCCATGAATCCACATACTTGTCTTCCTCCAGAACATGGCCACAATTAAGTGATTATTTCCTATTTTTTCCTCAGATGTTTCTACCAAATTCCAGAAGACATCCATAACAAAAGAAACTGTGATGGTCGAGTCAACAGAAAGGGTTGTTTTAAAAACCGAGGTGATGTCAGAGAATTGTAGTGTTAAGTGGTTCAGGGATGGAATAGAACTGAAAGATGGATCAAAGTATGAGATGAAACAGGAAGGTCGCTCACGTGTCCTCATCGTTAAGTCCTCTGAATCCAAAGACAGCGGCACCTACTTTTGTCAGACGGCTGATGACAAGGTGGAGTTCAAGGTTCAGATCAAAGGTAAAAGCTAATTTGCAATTTCAAAGTAAGAAAAAGTACAAATGGTTTAAGGGGTTGCTAATTTCTCAAGTTTAAATTTGCTCATTTTAACAGTTTAATGGCAGTTTTCATAATTTTTTATTGCATATTTATTGTTTTTTTCAATTCAATTAATGCTTATACATCTGGAGTTTTCAAAGTAAAGTGTGTTGGATATAATTGCACGTATTGAAATAATAAATCTAATTGATCGCAGACAAAATGTGATTTAATTTTTCCCTCATCTGTTCCCTGCAGATGCACCTTTAAAGTTTGTGGTGCCATTGCAGCCAGTGTCTGCAGTACTAGAAAGCACCATGACACTTTCCTGCAGCCTCAACAAAGCCACAAGTAGTGTGCTCTGGAAGCACAACGGCAAAGAAATCAAATCAGGTGGCAGATTCAGCATCCGCACTGATGGAACAAACTGCATCTTGACTGTCTCCGCTGTGGCTCAGGAGGATGAAGGGGAGTACGGCTGCGAATGCAAAGATGACAAGACCTCCACCAAAGTTACTACTAAAGGTACAAACCATTAGTGTCTATGTCTGAAAGTCATCGATTTTCATCAAAATGAACCAACACAACTTACTAAGCTTGTTTTAAGTGATAGATGTCCTTCATTATCATTTCTCTCAGATTTTCAATCTAATTTCCCACAGCCCCACGTCTGGTGAGGTTCACTACCAAGCTGAACAATGTTGTTGCAAATGAAGGCAAAGATGCCATCTTTAAATGCTCCATCACACCAGCCGATGTGAGTGTCAGATGGCTGCGTAATGACGTTCCTATTACACCTAGTCCCAAATTTAAGATCGCTCATGGAGGAAGTAGCCATTCCCTCACCATCACAGCTGTCACTCAGGAGGATGCAGGCGAGATCAGTATGGACGCCGAGGGAAAAGTGTGCAAAGCCACACTCCAAGTACAGCGTAAGGATAAGTGACAGATATTACTGTTAATCGTAATGCAACATATCGTCAGGAAGCACACAGACGACCTGTTTCTCGAAACAAATTTATCCATATTTTGCAGAGCTTCCTGTCACCTTCAAGAAGAAGCTTGCAGATGTGACTGTGACTGAGCAGGACACAGTTCGTTTGGAAGTGGAGATGAGTAAACCCTCAAAAGATGTGAAGTGGATGAAGAATGGTGTGGTACTACAGCAAGGAGAAAATATGGAGATCCATGTGGATGGTGCCAAGCAGGCTCTGGTCCTCAAGAGTGTGGCGTATGCTGACAGAGGGCATTACTCATGTGAAACCCTAGATGACAAGACCCAGGCCAAACTGACAGTAGAGAGTATGGATTCCTTCATTATGTTACTCTATTACGGAGTTACTCTTTCAATCAAACAGTAATTTATATTTAAAAAAAAAATTCATCTATGGATTTCCATTCTTTGTTTCTACCATTCAGTTAAGAAGATTAAAATAGTAAAAGGCCTAAAAGAGATGAAAGTGCAAGAAAAAGAGACCATCACTATAGAGGTGGAGCTCAGCAAGGCTGATGTAGAAGGTTCCTGGAGCAAAGATGCAAAGAAACTTAAGTCAGGACCCAATATCATTATTACAGCACTGGGCAACAAGCACTGCTTGACTATGTCCCAGCTGAAGATAAGTGATGGTGGAACTATTACTTTCCAAGCTGAGGATGTCCATACTTCTGGCAAACTGATTGTTACAGGTGAGTGTGTATATCTTGGGTCTTTAAGTTTAAGCTTGCATAGCAAGATTCAGTAAGATGTTTAGCATAGGATCATAAAAAGTATATTTTCAAGTATAGTACTTTTAGAAGCTGTATAACCAATATTTCTAAGTATATTCCACCAGACAAACTAAATGAATGTCCACAATATATCCCATTTACGCTTATTGCAAGTTTAGTAAGGTTTTTGTAAACCTAATGAGCTGATCTGTTTAACATATTTAACATAATCACCAATGTTAAAATCTATATACAACAATTGCAACCCTAATTACAGAGCCTGCTGCAAAGATCTTCAAACCTCTACGCGATATCAGTTCTCCTGAAAAAGAGAAAGTCACTTTTGAATGTGAGGTGTCAAGAGCAAATGCTGATGTCAAGTGGTTTAAGGTATTTGATTTAGAATTGTTAAAAATAAATTGTCTTGTCACATATGGATAAAATACAAAATGATTTGAAAAAAATGTTGATTTAACTGTCATTATTTCT
>JAFVLL020004835.1:0-17965 GCA_021397915.2 Tor tambroides | reverse complement strand
ACCGCAGTGTTCTGCGCTCTCAGCGCTGTTTGGGCCAGTGACAGTATGTAATTAAATATAAGCAGTTGCTAGTAGGACTGGGGGATACACTGTAATTATAAGCCTTTGCTTGTTCCCTGTGGTTTACCAGGCTGCTGGGGAGGCACTGTCACTCAGATGGCTGCCCAACCACCCCCAAACACTGATACAGAGGTCTATCTCTTCCTGAGAGTTTGTGCAGAGATAGGCAACATTTTTGAAGTTATGGTGAAATTAGAATTTTGTTAACAGAGACTGTTTTCATGTGTTTTTTCAACATAAATTTGTGTGTATTTGACAGTTTAAGCATAATATGATGTGAAAGAGAACTTAGTTTAGTACTCACATGCCGTGTGACAGCCGCTTTCTGTGCTCATGCTTCAGATGTGTGCACTGAGAAAACCGTAGACAGACATGATAATCAAAACCAAACATGTTTTTTAGCAGAGTATCTGAGGAAGGAGCTGTAAAGGCACAGCCCTGTTCTAGAAAAGGGGGTGGGGAGCATTAGCTCATTTGCATTTAAAGAAACATGCACAAAAACAGCGTGTTTCTGCTTCCACTCAAAATAGGCATTTTCAAAACGATATAATAAATTATCTGTAGGGTGTTTTGAGCTGAAGCTTCACAGACACATTCTGGGGACACCTGAGACTTATATTACATAATATAAAAAGTGGCATAATGTCTCTCTTTCAAATGGAACAGAA
This sequence comes from Tor tambroides, assembly GCA_021397915.2. Taxonomy (NCBI): domain Eukaryota; kingdom Metazoa; phylum Chordata; class Actinopteri; order Cypriniformes; family Cyprinidae; genus Tor; species Tor tambroides. The sequence goes on along the minus strand of JAFVLL020004835.1, from coordinate 17,237 downwards.
GGTGAAAAGAGTGAAAAAGAACCCAGTTCTCTTTGTGTTCACACCGACTCTAAACAAAAATATATTCTGGAATTTTCATTATACAAATATTGTTTTGCAATATTAACTCCAATATTAGCCATTTTCCAACTTCAAAATAAATAATCTACATTTATCACGTTTGCTTACTTCAAACCAATATTTAAACTCATTTTACAATACCTAAAGTTAAACACAAGGCATGTACTCAGTATCACAATTACCTCACATGAGAAAACAGCATTAATAGATCAAGTTTCCAATGACAAAAAAAAGGAAAATGTGTGTGTATGTGTTTGAGAAAAAGATTTCTGATAGGAAAGAAAACAATGTGACTCAATCCTTTTGTATCCTGCTATCCTCATGTGTTACCATCTGTAAATCATTTCCTATACTCTTATCAAGGATGATATTTAATACAGGAAGTCAAGAGCAGAAATCCATATCAGGGAAACCAAGAAGCCAGATGGATATTGAACAAATACATGTAACTAAAGTGTGATATTGAGCTACATGTGCATGAATCATGTTTTCATCTTTCAGTGTTGTTCTTGAATGTTTTTTTTTTTTTTTTTTTTTTCATTTTTCTTCCTTCAAGGTCTCACACTCTTTCTCGCAGTGCAGCATTATCATGAAAACTGTATGAAATGTGTTGAACTGAAACTAAGCTCTTTCCTTATTTCATGGCTTGTTTAGAGTGAATGCACTGCGTTTTTTGAACACACAGGACTGTTATTGTGTTTTATGTCTTATTATAATTATGGCTACTGCAAGAGATATGACATTTTAAACATTGTTACAACTATTAATGGTTTTGATAGATAAAAAAAAAACTGCAGTTAATTTCAACAAGCCTTTAATTAGACAACAAGATTATTTCTACAGAGACTTATGAGGACAAAACCTATCTGTTCTTAAACACAAGTGTTGTTTTAGCCTCAGATCATAATACCTTCAACAAATCTTTCTTCGGTTTCAGATTATATCATTTAACAGGCAGATCTGACACCGAAAACTTCAAAATATATTCATGTAACACAACCATTGATTAAAATGAGAGAAATCCTCCACAAAAGAAAATAGCCCTTTCAGAGACATGACATGCATATGTAAAGAAATGAGACCTGTTACATTATGCATGAATTTTTCCATGAATTTCAAAAACAGTTCAACATGACAAGAAAATTCTGCCTCCACCGCTGACAATAAGCTGCCCATTGAGCCGCATACACTGCGTGCCATCTTAATGTGCCACATCAAGTCAGAGCACAAAGCCTCCGCCACCGGTCCTACGCAAATGTGTTTCTTTCAAATCCCCCCCGCTCGCTCCTCAGCTTCATTATTCTCCAAACATCATGAAAATACAGTGAGACACTGTCAACAGATTCAGATGGTTTCCTTCCCACCGCGTCTACTTGAAACCTCATGCCATTATATCCTTCCAAGATTGACTTACAAACCCCAGTACGAGACCCAAGACACCCACAAGCCCATTTCCACGGTGTTTGGTGGAAGAGGTTTATAACATAGTGGAAATATTCTAGATGTGCTTTTAGAGCAGTATGATTAAATAATGATAGAGAAGAAACCTCTGAGTCTAGATGGAAAGGTCTTTTTTAAATGAGTACGCTAAGCTGAAAGACGCTTCCTGTTGCTATAAAGTAAAGAAACACTTAACAGCTGCAGATTCATATTTTCATACACTGACAAACTGATGCAGATTTTAATGTCTGATGCTGATGAAATGAAAATAAATTATTGCAGATAACAAGTACAAAAAAATGGATTTTAAATAATTGAATTAACCCTTTTTATTTTAAAATATTTACAAAAAATTTGCTAAAACTCTGGAGAATTACTACTTAACACTTGAATTACTGTGGTATGCATTATGTTCTAACCATGAAATTGATTTTTTTTTTCAGATAATTTTTTTATTACATTACATAGCTTCAATTATACAAATCAAAACAGATTTTTGAAAAAAAAAAAAAGATTTTGGGGGGGTATTTAGGAAAACGTTGCCATATGGCAACAGTGTACCACGATGGAAAATTGACCAAAAAAAAAAAGTTTTTCTCTTAATTTATGAGTTTCTTTTCATTTTTCATTTATTTTAAAAATTGATGCATCCAATCTTAATTTCCATCAACATCTGCCATACACACATACAGACAAACCTACACATGCACACACACACACACTCATTGTTACGGCCACTGAAGACTAACTCATCCTCATTATCATCACATGTAAGAGCCAACTCTGCACACTTCCTATTGCCCTTTCTGTGAAATATTGCTGTATTCATTTTCTGAAAAGAATGTCATTTTCTTATTCATACATAAATGCAACTATACTACAGTAAAAAAAATAAATAAATAAATAACTGCAATCAGATTATTGATGATACTATCTATAAAAAATCCCAATGAGGAAATACATTACTTCAGTTCCACTGTGGTACAGCGTTGCCATAAGACAACATACCTATATTTTTCCATAGTGGTATAGTGTTGCCATGTGGCAACATTGAATTTTTCTCAATTTACAGTAAAACTATGTTCATTCATTCATTCATTCATTCATTCAAGTTCTGGAGCACTTCAAGTGTTTTGGAGGAACATTCAAATGTCATTTTACTTAAAAACAGCACATAATTGACTGCCTTAAGGCCGGCCCTTTTAATTACAAAATTGCAATATATTGTATTTTTTTTTTTTTTTTTTACAATATATAAGTAGAAATAAGTAGAAATTAATTGTTGCCATATGGCAACTCCATACCATACAGGGTTAATAACACTTATTCAAACATATTTGCAGAATATTTACACAGAATTCCCTGAAAAATATTTTGTGAACTGAAAATGAGCACTGTGCATTGAAAATATACATAATTGTAACTGTTAATTGCAAGAAAAAAGCAGAAAATCTGAAAAAAAAAAGCGGCAAAAACTGATTGATTAATTGACCTGGCTTATATAAATTTATCATATTTTTATACAATACTTATTATTCATTTCTTCAACACAGTTTGAGGTTTCATTAAAGCCACATCAATAACATTTTCATTCAAAACTATGAAGGTTAGATGTAATATCATGAATTTTGACAATAAATTATTTATCTTCTTTTTCTGATTTGGCATGAACCAAAACAGCATCCAGATGCTTTTTGCAATAATCGAGGCCCATTTCTGATTCTCAGACGGACATATGGAAAAATGTGCTGAGCATTTTAAATTCTGACAGTCTGGTCAGGAAGAGACGAGACCAGACACATTGTGAGCAGCTGAAACATGGGAAACTGAAGTGCCTGGGGCTTCTATCAGTGGCCAGGATTGTGATGAGTTATTGAGTTTGGGGAGGAGATTTGAGTTTGTGTTGAGGTAAGCTTGGACAGACCGATACAAATAAAAAACTATGGAAGCAATCCAATGCTCGATAACCCACCTCCGCCAAGACCCCTTCAGACGGCTTACACTGTTAACAAACCACCAACATCCAACAGAGAAAAGACTGAATCAAAGAAACCAGTTCACCAATGTACAGACAATAAAGCTGAGGATAGAACTTCAGTTTGTGATTGACAGATCTAACATCTCTTTATCATCAGTTCTTCGATGAGTGTTGCTTATTAATAAAAAATGCAAATGTAAAAGAAGCCTTTTCATTTTGTTCAGGTTGTGAAATACCTGAAGGCTCATTTGGAGCTTCTCTTGTACATTTAAGAAGCCTATAATCAGCCTTTGTTTAGCCTCAGTCAACAACAGAAGGTTGTGAATGTGCTGAAAATATCTGAACTTAAACCTGTTCATGCCTCATTTTCTCCCTTTGGGTTTGATGCAGGAAACTCAAGGTCAGCAGTTAAACTGAAGGGAGCAAAACAATGTGGCTGCAGTTCCTGAGCAAACCTGTTATCATCTGTGTGACGCAAACTAAACGCTTTCGTGATATTTGTCCCCGTTGACCTTGAACACCAAACACAGAAGCCACTGCAGTTCATCTCAGACAAAATAGGCTACTCACACCTTTGTCACATTTAAGCTTTTTTTTCATGCGCCTGTGGCCTCCAACCATTCCTCTCATTTCTTCCTTGCTGTTTGTTTTAATGGGAGCTGGTTCTCATTAAATCTCTTGAACTCATTTTATATGTGTGTTTTCAAATTGAATCTGCATCTCTCCAGGCGCTGTGTGGGACTCGCTCGCATAAACCTCCTCATTCACTCTTAAGACACTTTAAATCCTCCCTGGCCGACTGGAGGATTTCCCAGACAGATTATCATTTTAATAGTCAAAACGATTCCGTCGACGTCACGCCGTTGATTGCTTTACATTTCCAAGCATATGAAACTATTTGCAGCTTCTCCGTGTCTTCTGGGTCACAGACCCCCACACAAACCTGTTGCACCGCGAAGGCAAAAACACTCGAGCTGTTCTTTAACGCAGCTTTTCTCTGTGTGTATTTCAGTCGCTCTGGATTTGCCCCAGAGAGCAGCGAAGCGCAGAGGTCCAAAAGAAACAGATAATAGATAACCTCCAGCTTTCAGTGAACACAGCTGCTAATCTCCACATTTGTATGTATGTGCTCTTCTCTGTTACTGCAGTTCCTTTGAGGATGAAGATCTGGAGTGTCTCAGAGTATCTCGCCCTTGAGCCGGAGCAAGTGACACAACATTTAGCTTCGTCCTGATAAGAGAGATCAGACGCTCTTGATGTGTGAAGCCCCAAGATGAGGTACTAGTCATATTTTCTACGACCGTGATTTTATACCGACACACCTTTATTGACTTGATAAGAGAGCATCAAACAAGATCAATAACACCAATCAACTCAAAGAGATGGACAAACTGAATCATTCACATCCACAAAAACACATCTAGGGCGTGTTTTAACAAATGCAGGGACAGTATTACAATCTCAGCTTTGACACTTTTCCTTCACTATGTAAACTTCCTTGTAAACTATGAAATCCTTGAAGCACAAGATGAAATGCACAAAGAAATGATTTCATGCCTTGCTACATCAACAATGTGTAGTTATTTCAGCTTAGCTTTGTGAGAATGTGTGTGTGTAAAATGGATTTACAGACTATGCCATGTCTTTAATTACAGTCATAACTGAGCCTGTAATTTCAGTGGTTCACAAACAAACCCACAGCAAAGACACCAGAGAATTAAATGCTCATTGGCCTGTAAAATTTCACGGCGGGTTTCAGACATGAGGTTGTACCATGTCTTTCACCCTCCTCTCCAGTGTTGACATACTTTGATGAAACTCGTCCCATCTCTCATCTTCCCTGCAGCGATAGATTAAATGTCACAGGGCTTCTTGTAGGACAAAATTCTGGTGTTTCTCACCTCTGCTGAGTGTATCAGCACCTCTTCACCTTCTCATGAGCGTTTCTGATATATTTCTAATCCCGCTACGAGTGATAGAATAACAATGAAGTTTGCACTAATAGTCACAGTCCAGCGAGGACATCTTTGTGTCCTTGACTCGTGTCTGATCTGCTCACAGACGGTCACACACAAAGTACAAAGCCCTGACTGGCAGCCAGTGGACGTTTGATGAAACACACAGATGAGAAGCAAAGTTAAATATAGTTGAATTGCAGTTGAAAGAAAATCAAGGTGTTCAGGGAAACAGAGGCTTAAAAGGATGCAAAATCAAAAGACAAATTCTGTTATCATTTACTCAACTTCACGTTGTTCCAAATGTCTGTATGACGTTCTTTCTTCTGTGGAGCACAAAAGTGGATATTTTAAGAAAAGTTCCAGTGTTTTTTGTCCATACAATAAAAATCAATGGTGACCAAAATGGTTTGGTTGGAAAAAATAGCAAAGGAAGCATAGCAGTATATTTACTGTAAGTGTTTATAAGAATTTTAATATTAAAGCCATTTTTTTAAAGTGACAAAGTTTTATTCGCAACTTCACAGTCATGTATTGCGCAATATTTTCTATTAAACTTGTGCATTACTAATGATTATCTATCATTCTAATTTGTTTCAATATATTTTTCCATTTATAACTAAACAGCTGAGGTCTGGATCGTACATTAGGAAGCAGTTTTAATGACTTGATAAGAGAGCATCAAAATATTAGGAAGAGTTAATAATGAATGACCATTACATCACATTAAAATGATTTTTAGACTTACAGATTATTTATTAAATCATTAGAATTCAGTGATCCAGTGAGAAACAGGCTCATTTGATCTCAGTCATATACATGTATGTGACACTCATTAACTGAACGCAGCAGCTCTGACATGTAATTAACAGGATTTGACATTTACTGTAATAACACGAGAAACTCGGCGAGTGTCAATGATGACTGACCCCTCCAATGCTTCATCTTCGGAACACAAATTAAGATTTTTTTGATGAAATCCGAGAGATTTCTGACTCTCCATAGACAGCAATGCAACTGAAACGTTTCCAGACGCAGAAATGTAACAAGGACATCGGTAAAACAGTCCATGTGACATCAGTAGTTCAACCATAGCTACAAGAATACTTTTTGTGCGTAAAGAAACCAAAAACAATGACTTTATTCAACAATTCTTCTCCTCCTCATCCCATTTGCCACTTTCTTTTGCATGTAAACAACGTTATCATTATTGTTGTTTTCTTTGTAGACAAAAAGAATTCTCAAACGGTTGAACCACTGATGTCACATGGACTGCTTTACCGATGTCCTTTCTACGTTTCTGGACCTGGGAACATTTCAGTTGCGTTGCTGTCTATGCAGGATCAGAAAGCTCTCGGATTTCATCAAAAAAATCTTAATTTGTGTTCCGAAGATGAACGAAGGTCTTACAGGTTTGGAATGACATGAAGGTGAGTAATTAATGACAGAATTTTCATTTTTGGGTGTTTATATGTGAAGCGAAATTGGCTAACAGGCAAAAATATAGTGTCAACTGAGTTTATATCTTTTCCTTGTCACAAACACGCTGGTCTGCAGACCTCTGGTCTACATCTGTGAGTTATTGGTCAGATTAGAGGCTTCACTCGTTGTTTTGCACCATGTTGTGTTATCTGCTCTTATATCATGGGTCACGTACCAGCATCAGAGCAAAAGCATCAGAAAACACACAGGTCTTGCCTGACATCTCCTCACAGAGACCTGAAATCCACTGAAGGGCGTCACATTTATGTGGAATCCCCACAGGCCTGATGTCTGCAGCATCTGTAAACATCCATGCACCTGTGGTCTGTGACTAAAAGGGGTTTTATTGCTTGGCATTCTTCAAGACTCATGAATTATTTAGCAAAGTCTGCTGTAAAGATCTCACCCGTCAGCAGACGGCTGCCTACTTGAGACGCCCCTCTGAAAATACACCTCTAGTGCTTCTCATTAGGTGGATGTGCCAACTTTGCGATGTGGGGATGTGAAATGGGAAATCCTGATCAGAAGTTGCACTTTTGAATCTGGACAGATCTAATGGCCAGACACTTTCTAATCTTTCACAGTATTTCCTGCCTGACACTTTGATACAGACAAAAATAAAAGAAAACTAGGTAACACTTTAGTACAGGGACCCATTCTAACTATTAACATGTTGCTTATTAACATGCCTATTATTAATATATTGGCTGCTTATTCTGCATGAGCATATTTTACACCCCTAATCCTACCCAATACCTAAACTTAACAACTACCTTACCTTATTAATAAGCAGCAAATGAAGAGTTTATTGAGGCAAAAGTCATAGTTAACATTTAACATTAATAGTGAGAATTGGACCTTAGAATAAAGTGTGACTGAAAACTATTTTTATGTGTTTACATTCCTGTTAAACAGAATTAAAAAGTCTTATTTTGTGGTAAATATCGGTAACATTCTGCTGGAGCGCTTAAATCTCATTTAAGTATTTGAATATTTTGTACTGGGAGGAAAGAAATGAATTATAACAAGTTATTTGGCTTGTTAGGTTTACATGACTATTCACTTTTTATGTACCTTAATCAAAAGATATAGCAGAATTTAACATCCAAAGATGAGGCAGCTTTTTTCTCGTATGAATTACTGCTTGTCCAGTCAGGTGAAAGTTAGAAATGACAGAGTCATTACACCTGCACATAATCGGTGCCAAACACATCTGAATAAGCTGGATAAACACGGCATTCGCTGTAAACTTCTGACATGAGATATCTGAAGTTAATTGCTTGTGAAAAACATTTCATCACTGCACACGTAGCGATCGGCTGTTGTCAGGTTTATAGTGAACGTGACTGTGCGTATAATGAACTTTCTTCAGAGGCTTTAAACTTGCATAGTGAGGCACAAAAATCTTCTATTGATTGAAGTTTCATCTTGCAGCATCTCATAAGTCCTGTACGCAGAGATGGACACACTGTTCTGGTCACAAAGGCCTTTTTTCTCAATCACAGAGCAGTCGCTCATGCAAACAGGACTTTTCTCTTTGCTAAGTGAAGCAGCAAATGTTCAGCTTTGATACATTTTCAATTTTCCACTTCCTATCTTCTATTTATGGCATGCATAAATCATAAGTGAGCCGTGTTACTTTCCAAAGACGTCAGATATGAAATAGCACACGCACGCGGGGAATTCAGACGCACTAAAGTACAGTAATGATATCTGCTTTTACATACTGCAGCAGCAGGGCGGCCGCTGGTTACAAGATTTAACAGCTTTTAACGGCTTAACATTTAACTGCTCATAAATGTATCAAATTTCCCTTCACATGTCGAACGTCTGCTGCAGGTTGTAAATATACCATGAAAGGAATGATTCATCCAAAAATGTAAAGTTCCTCACACTAAGTTATTGTATGACTGTAGAAAACTTGGAATACAGGACACAAGACTTTTAGACTCCTTTTGGAATTTCACAGAAGAAAAAAATCATAAAGGTTTGGAAAGATGACTAAATTCATAGTTTTTAGGTGAACTTTAGAAACCTCAAGACGTAATAAACAGCACAATTTCATTATACAGGAATTGTTGATCTGTTTAAGTACACTGTAACCGATTTCTGTAATTTGAACAGTATTTTACTGTAATATGTACAGTAAGATACTGTAAAATGTATATACAGTATTTTACTGTAAACTGCAAAGGATTGTGGGGGAAAATATATTATTACAGTAAACTACTGTAAATTTACAGTAGTGAACTTGCCCGCGAAAAACTGACCAATGGCAAGGGAGATTTCTTTTATTTACTCTTTGGTGGAAGCAGCGGTAAAAGGACAAAAGAGAAAGGTTGCACTGTTAACTGGACAAAAAGGTTAGTATATTATTTCTGTTTTATGCAAAACTGAGATATTTTAAGATGTTTTAACTTGTTAACAACAAACTAACATTATTCATCGTGTCCTTTTTCATGTCCGGAGTTGGGGCCTTTTTTTCTGACTGACGGCCGGATTAACGCCGCCATAACGGTGATAACATCGACTGGTGAGTAAACTAAGGTCACCTATATTAGTCGAAATAAACCTTAGTTAAACCGAGAAACACGTTTGTAGGTTCTGCTGCCCTTTAATGCAAGTTAGTTAATCTGGCAAATCCTTACTTAACCTTAACACGTACTAACGTGAAATAACGTTACTGAGGTAAAGTGCGTAGGCAACAACACTGTTTCAGTCGAGATTTTAAACAGTATTTTCAAGTACTTCTTTTGTTTGTTCTTTTCAAGTTTCTAGTCTAGATTTCGTCTGCAACGTCGGAGGTGTATTTTGGAGCCTCTTCTTGTGAATGCCATAGTATCGATGATAACATCAACTGGTAAGTTAATAATGTAATTTAGCCGAAGTTAACGAACACAGAGAAGCATAATATCTTTTGTACACTGCCTCTTTATCGCAAGTGTAATTCTCTTCAAATGCTATTTAAGTTAGAAACGTGTGTACCAATGTTGTATATAACTTTAGAGACGGTCTCTATTCAGTGAGAGATGTAAAATAAAGCTAACAAAGCGAGCTAACATGAAATACTGAGGAAAACTGAGTTAAGAACTACCACTGTAAAGTACATCTTTTGTATTTTATTTTCAAGTTTGTGGTCTTGTCGTCTGCATCGGAGGAGTACTGGAGTCTTTTCCTGTGATTGCCGTCGTAACAACAGGTGAGCTTTCATCAACTTAACTAATGTTACTAAAGTAACCAAATTAGCCACTGGCTGCTGTTCTCCACTAACTCGCAGAACGAGTTTACTTTTTAAAGAGAGGAACGGGCTAGCAATATATTAATATAGTAAGTTTTGCTTATAAATATTAAAAATGTGGTAACACTTTACAATAAGGTTCATAACATTAACGTTAGTTAAAAACATTAGTAAACATGAGCTAAGAATGAACAATACTTCTACAGCATTTATTAATCTTAGTTAATGTTAATTTCAGCATTTACTAATGCATTATTAGAATCTCAAGTTGTGTTTGTTCTTGTTAATTAATACATTAATTAATGTTAACAAATGTCACCTTATTGTAAAGTGTTACCAAAAATGTTTATTTTATTAAAAATGTTTGTATTACTGTATGGTAGTTTTTTTTTCTGATCATAAACTATAGTAACACTAAAAGGGTGTTGTGACTCTGTCTGTTACAGGAGATTTCTCCAAGCAAAAACAGGATCCTGACTATGAGGGCAGAATCATCATACAGCCAGCTGTCTGTTTTGCAGAATTAGGTAACCCAAAATACATTTTGTTTTACATTGCATTACATTCATGCATTTGCCAGATGCTTTTATCCAAAGCAAGTTATATTGTATTTAAAGTAGGGGAGCACGGGGCACAACCTAACACTGTTTGACTTTCTTAGTTTGTGTAAATCCACGTGGGGTTCAGAGTATAATTTTTTAATACACTTTAATTTCACACTTGTTTAGTACAAATATGTTGCGTTGTTTCATAATTACCCATAGGTGGGGTACATTGTAACATGTGAGGGGCACTTTGTAACATAACCATATGACAGCTTAAAATGTTATCGGATCTAATGAAAAAAATATACAAGACAAACTAAAATATTTTGTCAATAAAATAAAATCATTATCTTTTTCAAATAAAATAATGGCATTTAAGAATGAAAAATAATCTAATTTTGGAGTTTGACAATGAACACATTGCAACCATGCTTGGGACGGCCCTGATCGCAACACACAGCTACATATACAGTGTAGTTCAAAACAGAGTGCGCAAATGAAGAAACACATTCATAAATGATGCACTCCCCTCCCTCCACACACAGCTGTCATAGGACATGAGACACATAAACGAGCCAAAATGCTTTACATTTCTTGAAATAATCATTTCTGAACATTAAACATCGATTGTCAGTCTTTATTCACCTGCTTCTTGTGGCTTCTCATTAAAACTCATAAAAGTAAATGGTGTAAATTGCATCGCTAATGTCACAGAATAGCGGGGCACATTGTAACGCAGTGTTATAACGTTCCCCATCTGTGCAACTGGAATTTAAAACTGGTTAGTGTCTTCTGCTAGTTAGCGAAGCATTACAAAACTATCTAAACTGATAAATAACAGATTGGAGATTAAAATAATAGCAGATTTGTCTAATTTTAAATGAATACTAAAAACTGAGATGACAAAATTTACTTCAGCCAGAAATTTACTTCTACTTCGATAGAATAAATATTCAGCGACATCTTCAAAAGATTTTTTAATTTTGGTGCACATTATTCTCTTTATAGTGTTGATATGGCAGCTAGTAAATACTGTAAATTTGGTTATGCTAGCATGTGTGGAAATATTTAAACCATGTGTGTTACAACTAACCCTGTGTTAGTTTGTGCCCTGCGCTCCCCTACACATTTTATGAAGTTATTCATTCCCTGGGAATCAAACAGGGGCGGCGCTAGGGGTGGGCTAAGGGGGCTGAAGCCCTGAATGTTTTTATTACCATGTCTTGTGCGCATAAAGATTGAGTTTTCATGCGCATTAAAATTATTTCTATTAAACCAGCACTTGAACAGCAAAATGCAGCTGCTTTAGGTATCTTTAACTTACTGTAGCCTATAAATTCATAATACCGATATCCCCATCTGACAAAATTAGATTACTGTTACTGTATAGCAACAAATATATTTTTAATGAACTGATTGAATAAATGACTCAATGGCTCAGTCATTAAGACAGTGGTTGTTACATTGGTAATTTTAGTCTCATTTTTAATATTCTATTTTTTTTCTATCATTACATATTTTTGTGTTCAAATTTTTTGTGTTTATATTTAAAACGTTAATTTCATAATATTATTTATGCAATTTGTAAGTGCAAATTATAATTAATTATACTTGTCGCTTTAAAAAAATTAAGCCACTTAGCCAATGTAACTTTTCAGCATAGCCTGTTTTATTTGACTTGTATCCCGTGTATTCTGATACATAAATTAATGTCTCTGGGCTAAGCTCTCACCCTAGAACCGCCCCTGGAATCAAACCCATTAATTCAGCATTCTAGTACTTTCCTCTAAAATGGAGCTTTAATAATTTGAATGTGATGGATTATCAACTAATTATGTACCTTCCCTTGTAGGTGCGTTCAGATGTAGTATATAACGTTTTTATTAACATCAAAGTGCATACAGCACCAAGTTTGACAGTTGAGGCAAATTCTGTAAACACTGCTTTAAAAAATAATGTTTTTTTTTTTCTTGTGCTTGCAGGTTCATTCAGACAGTCAATCTTTGTGGCACCAAATTCATTGAAAGTCACAGATCAGCTGGAATTCTGGAAAGAGGGTGCAAAGAAAAAGGATCTGCCTGAATCCCATCCTGCTGTTTCTCATCGGAGAGCTTGTCAACTTTGACGGTCAAAATGACTGAAATTTAACACAACAACACAAACTCATTTTTACTGTATTATTTCATTTTATTAACACTACCAGTCAAAAGGTTTTGAACAGTAAGGTTTTTAATGTTTTTAAAGAAGTCTCTTCTGCTCACCAAGCCTGCATTTATTTGATCCAAAGTACAGCAAAACAGTAAAATTTTGAAATATTTTTACTATTTAAAATAAATGTTTTCTATTTGAATATATTTTAAAATGTAATTTATTCCTGTCAAAGCTGAATTTTTAACATCATTACTCCAGTCTTCAGTGTCACATGATCCTTTAGAAATCATTCTAATATTATGATTTGCTGCTCAAAAAAACTATTATTATTATTATTATTATTATTATTATGTTGAAAACAGCCGAGTCTAATTTTTTCAGGTTTACTTGATGAATAGAAAGTTCAGAAGAACAGCATTTATCTGAAATAGAAATATTTTGTAATTAATCTTATCTTCAATTTAAAGTATCCTTGTTAACTAAAAGTAGTAACTTCTATACCCCACCCCCCAAAAAAAATTTAATCCAAGCTTTTGAATGGTATAGTGTATAATGTTACAAAATCTTTTTATTTCAGATAAATGTTGGATCTTTGGATCTTTCTATTCATCAAAGAATCCTGAAAAAATGTACTCAACTGTTTTAAATATTTATGATGATGATAATAATAATAATAATAATAATAAATGTTTCTCAGCAAATGCCGCTGCAAGATTAATCTTTAATGAACCGAAAAGATCGCACGTCACACCTCTGTTCATCAATTTGCACTGGCTACCTATAGCTGTTCGCATAAAATTCAAGGCATTGATGTTTGCCTACAAAACCACCTCTGGCTCTGCACCCCTTTACCTAAATTCAGTACTTCAGATCTATGTACCTTCTAGAAGCTTGCGTTCTGCAAGTGAACGACGCATTATTGTTCATCCCAAAAAGGCACAAAATCACTTTCACAGACTTTTTCATTAACTGTTCCCTCCTGGTGGAATGACCTGCCCAACTCAATCCGAGCAGCTGAATCCTTAGCCATCTTCAAGAAGCGGCTAAAAACACATCTGTTCCATCTTTATTTGACCCTCTAACTTCACTTTCATTCTAATTCATATTTTAGCTATCTGTCATCTTTATTATTTAAAATAATTTCTTTAAAAACTAACACTAGCTTTTTATATTCTATCTACTTAAAAAAAAAAATCTGTATTCTATCTACTTGTTTTCTTAAAAAACAAACAAACAAACAAACAAAACCTTGCTATGTGTACTGCGTTAGGCTAACTGAGACTTGTCATATGGCTTGCATGTTGTTGCTCTTTTGTTGGTTTTGATTGCTTCGTTGCTCCCTTTAAGTCGCTTTGATAAAGCATCTGCTAAAATGACAATGTAAATGGAAATATATTAGAATGATTTCTGAAGGATCATGTGACACTGAAGACTGAGTAATGATGCTGAAAATTTAGTTATCACAGAAATAAATTATATTTTAAATATATTCAAATAGAAAGCTGTTATTTTAAATGATAAATTTATTTCACAGTATTACTGCTTTTGCTATATTTTGGATCAAATAAATGCAGGCTTGGTGAGCAGAAGAGAATTCTTTAAAAACATCAAAAATCTTACTGTTCAAAAACTTTTGACTGTTAATGTACTTGCTTGTTTTTGCTTTTCAATATGTGTATGTTTTGCCATGATACAAAGTGCCCAGGGGGCTGTGGTGATGCCCTTTTTCAGCTAGTTCATCCTAGAGACCATGACTTGTAATTTGTACTTTTAAAAAGAAAATGTTCAACAATTAAAAAGAATATTATCAGAACTAATGCTCATGAGTTATTGTGATTTTTATGGAGTGGTAAAAATCATGTATTACAGTGCTGTACTAATATTCTGATTGTTTTTTTACAGGTAAAAAATACAAATCCATGAAAATAAACACTACAGCACTGATACTGTAAATGAAAATACGGTAATAATACTGTAAATGAAAATACGGTAATGATACTGTAAATGAAAATACAGTAATAATACTGTAAATGTAAATATGGTAATACTGTAAATGAAAATACAGTAATGATACTGTAAATAAAAATACAGTAAAGCCATTATTATACTGTAAATGCAATTACAGTAACAATACTGTAAACCTTTTTACAGTATTTTACTGGCATCCAGCTGCCAGTAAGTTACTGTAAAATTTACAGTAATCTTTTTACAGTGTAGGTTCCCTCAAGATGACTGTGTAATTCAGTCTTGGGTCTGGATTAAGTTGACCTGCATTACTAAAAATGGCCCGGCTAACACAAACACGAGCTTGTGGCCTGTAGAAGATCAAGATATATGAGAGCAGGAAATGCAGGCAGTGAAATGTGGCCAAACTGCAGTAATGAGAACACAGACGTCCCTCAGAAGACTCTGAGATCTGAGCCGTCTGCCATCAGATGCTGAAATGTGCTGCACAAATGAGACCTTACATATGCATACTGAGTTTTTTATATGCCTGTCAGGATATATGAATCAGATCCTAAAGTGGTTTTCGTTGCTCTTTGGGCCTTTGAATTCCAAGAGCCCATCACTATTTTTGATGACAGGATTTCCCAGGAAACCATATCCATGAACTGATTCCCTCGTAGAGTTGACAGTTAAATGCTACACTTTAAGCTATGTTATGTTTGTTACTACTGTTAGCATCAACCTGAAGCCAGCCATTTAATACAATCAAAAAAGGCCATTGGTAACCATTTACTCTTTAATTCAAAACATGTAATTGAATAGCAAAATAAGTCAAAAGGAGCCAAAATCACTGTGCAGCACCCTAGCATTTTCTCAATCTAGCAGTAGGTTAGAAATCAGCATTTTTAACCTTAAATCCACACTTTTGTTCAGTTTATTTTGAGGGTGTTTCTTTTTTTGAATAGTTTAATTAGCACAGAGAGATTTATTTTACACCTGAAGAACTGTTTTGTGCTTGATTTGCCTCCTTACTGACATTCAAACACCCAGTGACATTTAGCATTTAAAACAGCTGGAGATATAATCAACACACATTCACAGAATCATTAAAGCACTCGGTTCAGTGAAATATTGTCAAACCTGTTACAGCAGCAGAGACGGAGTGAGGAAATAAATCTTACAGTATGTCATTTTCTGCTAACATTGCAGCAGTCTGTGCAAGCATTGCTGTCCGCGGTGGTCAGACTGTTCTGTTAGCATGAGATAATCCGCTGAAAATAATGTATTTAATTAGAGCACATTGTCAGCGTGGTGTGGATGAGTCAGTTATTTAATCCTAATTGGTGTTTCATTCTTCAGAGATTATGTAGCCAACAGCTAATATATAAAAATGAGTTGTAGCAAAGAGTTTATGAAATAGAAAGCTTTTCATGCAGTTTTGTCTCCAAGCCAATGACTCTGACTCTACAAAACCTGCTTTCAAGCCTGTTTTCAGTTTCCTGGTATTTCTGTTTATGTCAAAAAATCCTAATTTATTGCTAAAAAATAACACTCTTAAAAATAAAGGTCCCAAAAGGGGGTTTCTGAAAAAAAAAAAAAACCTTCAGTTAACAGTTCTTTTCTTAGTGTGAAGAACATCTAAATAACCTATTTCCACTATAAAGTACCTTCTGTCCAATGGTAACGTTCCATGGATGTTAAAGGTTCTTCATGGAACCAAAGATGCCAATCAAGAACCTTTATTGTTAAGAGTGTAATTTGAATCCAATTGTAAGAATGCCCTAAAAATCAAGAACTTTTTGGGCTTCTTGTTTGCTTCTGTTGACCTCTTTATTTAGTAATAATTCTCATTGATGTTTTTGCATTCTAGACAGTATCACAGGCCATAAGATCATAGATGTTCGTGTATTAGATCTCCTGTCGATAATCATTTAAATTCATTGCCATGCATGCCTATTTCCATCTGAATTTGACAGATTCTTCTGATTTTTGTATCAAAGCCCTGAGGTGAGATACATTTTAAATACTACATATCTGAAAATAATGTAGATAATAATAAAAGAATAAAGACCAGGAACAGATTAATTGATTCTGTGCTTCTGCTTCAGACTTTTGCGTCACCCGTTTTGGCTTTAAAAAGGTTTACCGCTCAATCAACTGTGACGACGTGTCAGCATTATTTTGAGCTCTGCGTGTGCGTCTGCACAGCCTGTGGCATGTGATGGAGTCGGCCTGATGCTGCCAAATCGAGCAGGGCAAATAATTCAAATAGCGAGTGGGTGGAACAAGATAATGAGGACCTCCACCAGGAGGGCGGACGATCCGCCGCATTTTAGGAGACATAAAAACAGAGAGGAGCTGATACAGCTGCAAAACTATCACAATGATTTTCACTTCAAACTGACATGAGATCTGTTGCTTTGCCTGTTTGGTGAACAACA
>JAFVLL020004834.1:0-10483 GCA_021397915.2 Tor tambroides | reverse complement strand
CAGAAAATGGCACATTACACTTGGTCTCGTGACAAAAACGTTCCTCTGGGAACTTTTTGGTACGTTTAATGTGACATTGGTTTTGTAGGCGTCACCGCAGTTCTGACTTGAAATGTCTGTTGAGTGGTGCTGTAAGTCTAATGCTCCGTGACTTTTAAAATAACGTACCATCTGCACTACACCTAAACCTACCCGATAGTATGAACAAAAGCGAATGTGCAAAAGCGAATGCAATCACAAGCATGCGGTTTTAGCTTGTTTTGCAATCTCTCAGCTCTTTCATTGTGAGTCATGTTTTTGACTGGATTTGTACCCAAGGATTCCACATCCTAAGTCCAATTCCATGCAGGCTGAGCCACCGAACAAGCTTATGTCTGGAAAGTGAAACATATGGAGCTGTAATTATAACTGTGTACGAAAATGATTACAAGTCCTCAATGTTTTACCACCTCTAATGTTAATTTCTGTTGGAAACTGCAGTGATATGTACTTATAGGTAATATTTGGAGCTGTAATCGTAGCTGTGTACGAAAAATATTACAAGTGCTCACTATTTTACCGCTTCGACTGTTCATTTCTGTTGGAAACTGCAGTGATATGTACTCACTGGTACGTATTTTGTGTCTCGCAAAAAAGTTCCCAGAGGTATGTTTTCCTCGTGAGACCAGGTAGGAATTGGGACACAGACAAAGACTTTCAAAGTACCAAGATGAAACACCCATATTACTATGGGTGGGAAAAAATATGGAGGAAAAAATCCCACCTTAAGTAAAACAGCCAGTCTGCAATTGGTGAAGTCATTGCGTCACCACAAATGCCGTAGAAGCTCTGGTTGCCATCTGGTTGACAGCCAGTGTCTTGAGATGCGAGCTTATGACTGAACATGGGCATTGGCTGAAATATAAGTTTTCTTAACAATATTTGAGCATAAGAAAGAACATTTATGTGTCAGAAACTGCAGCGGTTTTGAAATATGTTATTTAAATATGAGTGTGGAGTACTCTAAAAATCTGAAATACCCTTTTTGGATTTAGAATGCTTTAGTATTTATTTTGTTTGAATGTTGATTTAGAATGCTATCAGTTGTGGAGAAATTTGGGAGATGAAAAGAAACCCATCATGGTTCTCAAATATAAACACAACAGAAGTATTTACAGGCTATTCTCAATTAGCACTTTAGAACTAAAGGATTAATACTTTAACAAATTTAGTCCATAGCTACACACATCCCCCTGCCCCAGATGCATTCACAATCTGACTAATTAGTTGCTGAACTGATGCAGTCTTGTTGTTGAAGCGGATTGATGGATCCGGAAGGTTAATGTAAGGTAACGTATAGTTCTGCCCCTGCAGCTCTCAATTAGGGCTTCTGCATATCCATTTCTCACCACAGAAATACACTGGAAAATGTGGGGTGCTGTTGAGCACCAGCGGCTCATCATTACATAACTAACTGCCTGCTGAAGCCATATGCTAAGGTCTATGTTTTAAAGTGGATGAATATTTAGTTACTGAAATTTTAGTATGTTCCTCAAACAAGGATTGAAGGTGAAGAGTTGCATGAAGATGCTTCAAAAGTTCTCCTTTTGTGTTTCATTGAAAAATAGTACAGATTTGGAATGACATGAGGGTAAGCAAAGCAAGTAGCTATATTAATTTTTGGATGTACTTGTCTTGCTCTTTGCTAATTTTAGCTTCTGCATTCAATGTTTAACAATGATACAATGCATTCTCAGATCTAAAACCATCATCACAGATTCAACATTATGTTTCATTTTATACTAAACTATAGAATAGTGTGGAGAGAGTTAAATGATACTGCAAGTTCTGCATTCCTGTGAGACAGAGAGATGTATGTCGTTCTCCGAGACTGAGGTGCACATGCACAGCTTGTGTGTCTTTGTGCCACAGAGATGTTATTTTTCCCAGAAGGGATGATAAAGCCGATCAATACACGCATACCAACCTGCAGGCATTCAGTCTAGAGTTCACTGAAATATTGAGGTGGACCAGCATGTCTGGATCAACGCTGTAACGGAGGCAGCTCTGTAAAACATTCCAATGAAGAAAAATCACAAAACCTTTACTTTCAACAAAAATGGCATAACGTAGAAATCATGTATTAACCCACTTTTATAATGCCAAAGTTTGTCCTAAACCAATAAGCAACAATGTGCAAGATCATTTGTTGACTTGCAGTTATGGTTGAATTAAAATGACTGTTGCAGATCTGTGTTGTTTTGTATGTTGAAGGATTCTGATTCAAGCTGCCTGGTTTTAGTTTTTGCTCTTAGTCTTCAGAATGGTCAGACTGAAACATTTCAGTTCAGGTAATTGATTTTTTTTAGAAATATACCTGATTCTCAGAAGCCGACTAAACTTGTAAGTGAAACAGCATAGCTGGCTGTTTATGTGTGAGGTTCTTTGGGATGTTATTTTGAAGAAGGGATTACACTAAATATACAATCAGAAACATTAAATTGGAATGAATGGATCTGTTTTTGATAAGAAGTCTGGGATGAGTGAGTTTTGGATAGCTTTTGTTTTTGCATAGTTTCAAGGCAACTTTGAGATGAGTTTGGGATAAGTTTGAGTGTAAATTGGGATGATATTTGTTTTTGAGATTAATTTTGAGTTTGAGGTAAATGAGGTAAAACCATACAGAGTTTGGAGAATGAATGGAGTTTGAGGTTTTTTTGAGTGGGGTTTGGGGCAGGGTATTTGAGATGAGATATTTGGACAGTCTTGAGATAAGTTCAGTATAAGTTTGGGTTGAGTTTGAGATAAGTTTTTTTTTTTTGGATTTGTTCAGAATGAGTGAGAGTTGGCTTTGGAATTATACTTTAAGAATATTGTTTATAAATGAAGTTGGATGAGAAAAGATATCCATCTGCCGAGAAACTGTATTAATCACCAGAACGACCAACCTGTGGCATTTCTTTACCAACCCATTTGTTTGTTTGTTAGTGCAGCATCACTTATTGTTGCCCTGATGCAACAACACCAGGAACAACAAATAAATCTTTAACAAAAAGTCCATGTAACCCCCTTTGTGATTATCTATCATGATGCCATGGCCAATAAAAAGGCAAAACACACACTGAAATGCTGAGCGGGTGGAAGTGGCCCATCTATTTCCTGCTGTCCCTGCGGTGCTCTGTCTTCCTGCCAGCAGAGCGCTTCCTTCCGATTACACAATTACACATCTAACAGCACTCAAGAGCTCTTTCTCCTGAAATGCTAATCTCTGAAAGTTCTAGAGCAATTCAGTTCTTCACAGCAAGTCTTGGGAAGACCTGCTATCTCTGTCAGAGGAAAAAGTTGGAATTGCAATGGGTCATGCTTAAACACAAACCAAGCCCAAAAGCCAGCATTAACTAATTTTTGTCCTAAATGCAACATGTATTTATTATACATCAGTCATTTGTTCCAAATAGTGTTGCTTTCGTCAACGAAAATTATGACTAAATATCGTCGTCAACGAACCTTTATCACGTGACGAAAACGAGACGAGACGAAACGTAAATGCTGGTCATGTGACGATGACTATAATTAAATGTATAATGCAATATTGTTGATGAATAAAAATGAGACTAAATGTGGTTTACAAAATAAAAACTATGCTAAAATGTCTCTTCATTTTCGTTGACCAAAACGAGACGAAACGAAATGTTATAACGTTATTTCGTCTCGTTTAGTTGCATTATTATTATTATTATTATTTTGCAGTATTTCTGTTTCCTGTGTCTCACTTCAGCGGCTGCATCAGGTCACACTGCGCAGACGCAGGCGACGTCACTTCCTCAAGCCCCACTCGCGGCATTATTTAGAAGACGACAACAACAAAGTACCGATGGCCGGGGTTCGTCTTTGGGAGAAAATGTGTGCGTGTGTAGCCTACTTCTAACATGTTTAGTTGGTAAAATAAATGTTGTAAATTCAAATCAGAGCGTCTTCCGTGTCTGGAATGGATGTATTCTTGAGTCTATAAGGTAATAATAGTATAACAAGATAACCTTGTTTGAAATGGGTTTGACTAAAAGAAAATTTTGGTTTTGTCTATACTACTAGGTATTTATACTATATTGACTGGGTTAAATAGAACTGCATTACTAAAAAGAGACTAAAATACAATTTTCATTGACTAAAACTAGACTAAATGTCATCATTTTTATTTGACTAAAACTAGACGAAAATAGCCATGGATAATTCTGACTAAAATAAGACTAAAATGCTCAGACTTTTAGTTGACTAAAACTTGACTAGACTAAAAACAGCTTCACACAAAGACTAGACTAAAACTAAAATTAAAACAGGCCGCCAAAAACAACACTAGTTCCAAATTACCAAAAAACAAATAATTTTATTTGACCTATATTTAGATTTTAAAATCAAAAATTCACATTTGCCCTTATTGACTTTTAAATAGATATTTGTGGTGTTATTTTGACTGAGCAATTAAATGGTTGGATGGTTAAATATTTTTTTATCATTTAAAATCCTGTTTCGGTATTTCTAAATTAGGTGGTGAAAGACATTTCATGTTGAGTTTTAAGTTAAATTTCATGGCATTAGCATCACCAAAATGAAATACTGACTGTGTCCAAATGAGTTTCCAGAACATTTTCCCCTTTTCCGTTGTTTGGAGAAAAGGTAGTGCCATCCCAAACTCTAACACTGAATGAGGCTAAATTAGTTTTATTCTAGCTTCATGTATTGTTTTTTAAATCAACACTTGAATGTGGGTAAGTTCCATTAAAAAAGCAACATTTTGAACAAAAAGCTTGCATAGTCCTATACCACTTCCTGGGCTGTTAGGCAGTTTTGATTTATATGCTGTTTAATGTTTGATGATTGCATTATTTTACATATGCATCTGATTACATACACGATTGATTATTTATTTTTGTTCTTCACCTGCGTTTGAGCCAGAGATTTAGTACTCCTACAGAAGATGTGCAATAGTGCCTCCTACCATATAACAGTGAAAACACAAAAAGAGAGAAAATTCTGTCAATGGCAGGGAAGGGTTGTCTCATTAGTCACATTAGTAATTAAAAATTCTTTCAGTGATGAAGAAAGAGTTAACATATTAGACTGCTTAACCACACAGAGCAAGGTTTTCATAGTGTCAAAGAATCAGAGTGATTACATTCTTCTGTAAGAAGCATATATATATGTCTTACCAGCACTGAATACCATCATACTGCACACAGTGAGTGACTTGTTTTGCAGTCGTATTGGTGCACACACTACACAGCTGCAGAATGGGTGCATCAATCCTGGACCTGTCATACTAGTCAACAACTCAAAACATCAAACGGTGACAAGCTTGAGTCATGTAGTGTGTGGTTGAATTTAGTTGCCTTCACATTAAACAGAGAAAGAAGAAAGCATATTTACATTGAAAATATACATGCCACTTTTACAAACACTGTGCATCATAGTGGACAATATATTGCTTTGTTAAAGAGCCTGGGGACTGTCCAATTATAGGCAATTCAGTGTGTTTGTGTGTTGAAGAGCAGGTTCCCATCTCCTCTCTTCTCCTCTGCCACCTCTGTAGTGATAAGCTCTTATCAGTGTAGTGTGACGTTAAAATCAGGGTTGTGACCTCTTTGCTCCACCTCCCGGAGAGCGAGCTGAGAGTGTTAACATGTCCAGAGTGTTCTCATTTATCCTCAGCTCCAAGTGTGAGGAAATTCTTGACTCAGCTCAATTCTGGTTCAGATATCTCTGTGTACATTAAGTTCTTGCATTGGCAAATCTGGCAGCACAGTGACTCAGTGGCACTCTGTGGCACTGTTGTCCCAAATCAAGAAGGCCCTCAGAGTCCCACAGCAAGGAGACCTTTCTGTGTGGAGTTCGCATGTTCTCTCCATGTCTGTGTGGGTTTATTCCGGGTGCTCCGGTTTACCTCACAATCCAAAAAGATGAATTGGACGTGAGCCCTGTGATGGACTGGCCATCCATTCAGGGTGTCCCCTGCCTGTGGCCCAAGATGATGGAATAGGCTCCAGTTCCCTGCAACCCTGCAAATAAACAAATAATTAAAAAGGGCACTAGATTTGTCATTTTTTTCCCCTCATAAAATTCATTACGATTATAAGAGTCATTAAATGAAGTGAGTGAGTGAATGAGAAAAGGGTGAAGGCATAGAAGGACAGCATTAGAAAACAAGCTTGAGTGAAAAGAATCAGGCTTATATGACTGACTCTTTCTGGTCCTCACACAATGAAATTAAATCATTGCTGTGCTCAGAGATGCTCAAGGGCCATGCTACAGTAATCTGCTGCATTTACAGTGACCCAGAGAGAAATGAGAAGACATTATGTGCAATCAGAGAGCAAGAAAATACAGGGGAAACAGAGAGCATGCGCACATAAGACAGAAATACATACTTTCTCAGAGTTACCCAAGAAATGCAAGTCTTTTACTAAATCTCTCTACACAAAATGTCCCTTGTATTACACTTTACAATCTTACACTAGCCATTATAACACACATACACCAGAATATTATAAAAGCCCTAAAATAAGATTAAGTAAAATGAAACATAAATAAATCAAATTGGATATGTTTGTGTATGCTATTATTATATTTTTATGTATAAGCTTGCCTATATGTGTGTAAGTGTGTGCATGTAGAGATAAAATGACTTTTGCCCTTAAGATAGCATCTTTAAAATGGACAGCTGGTCACCCTGCTGCCCAATGACCTCCGGGATCAAGGTCAATGACCAGACCATAAGACCAGAATGGACACATAAATGCACACACACTGACCAATGGCAGTGTGACCATGAACAGATGTAGTGTGCTGTTTTCAAATGAAAAGTTTGTGTTGGTTGAGTAAAAAATCAAATTGCATAACTGATGCTCTATTACTTTATTGCCACACCCAGCCCACCCACACACCCACCCACCCACCCACGCACACGCACACACACACACACACACACACACACACACATATATATATATATATATCCTGTGTGAATACACTTGTTTAGACTTCAAATATGCGGTTTGTTAATAAAGATAATGTCTCTTTGAAAATTTGCTTTGATATTTTCGGAAATGCTCCTGGGCATCATAGACTGTACGACTGAAATCAGCACTCATGAACCCGCCGAGAGCAGCCTCACCTCGGCCAGTTCGCCGCTGGTTTTGATGTCTATATAATGCTCATATATATATATATATATATATATATATATATATATATATATATATATATATGTACAGTGCACAGCACAAATGAGGACACCCCCTCTAAAACTTAACAAATTCAGCAATTACTCTTTACTTAGGTGACATGTTAGGGTTCTTTAGAGATATAATGTTCCAACAAGCCTGCTTGATCAATTACCAAAGAAGAATGTCAAAATTATTCAGCAAAATAAGATTTTCTTATCAAAGTGATAAAATGTTGTGTTGCAAAAATGAGTACACCCTCCTGAAAGTTACTAAATTGTACAAAAAAAAGTGTATCGGTTTAAGGCTATTTTTGATCAACAGGTAAGTAGATTGAACCAAAACTTTTAAAGACTATTAATTTCATGACAATTCAAAGTGTTATGTAGCCCACTGAATCACGCTCCGACTTAATGCTGGCAGCAGTGGAACCACTTGGGAGAGAACTGCCAGGTGACTTATTTCTTAGCATAAAAGAAGACAATGGAACAAGAGGAATACCAAATTATTGTTTTAAGTGTGAAAATATAGCAGAAGTAGCACCGACATTCAAAAACAATGGACTTGTGACAAGGCTCCAGAAATAATCAGGTCTTCACTTTAAGTTTTCATTTAGTGATGAGTGAATTTTTGCTAGAAAAAGAGCAGGAGAAATAACATGCAAGTGTCTCAGAGCCGGCAAAAGCTATGAAAAGAGTGACACTTTATCTCACAGAGTATGACACAGCCTGCAAAAGTGACATGCATGGTTGTTGTCACCACTAGAACTACCTACTGTAGCCAAAGGAAAACAAACTAATTTAACCTCTTCCAAGGCCCATATTTACAAAATAGAGATTTCTGGGAATCCATACTCTGGTCTCAAGAGACCAAGTCAATCATTTTGGATCCAAAAGCATCCAAAATGTTCTGGTGTTGCTAGAGGAGGAGTACAGTGAGAAGTGCTTGGTACCCATATAGGGATGAATGAGTGCTGAAGATATGAGTTGTGCTTTATCAACACTGTCATGAATTCACACACCACTGTGTGATGTAATATAAAAACCTGAAACAGAAGATGCTACCCTCCACTCATTCCCTGCATTATTGGGCATGTTTTTTCAGCATGACAGTGAAGATATTCATTCCCCCAAGGTGAAAATCCTCTTGAGCAGCTGTGGGGGATTATGTAGAGACGAGCTGAGCAAAACTCCCCATTAAAGACCAGAGCATTTAAGGAGGTCGTCCTCCAGGAGTTAAACAGGACGGATGTGAAAATTTGTCATGAACTTGTACACTCAGTGCCAAGAAGGGTCAGAGCAGTATACTTAAAGTTCTGAAGGACATACTAAGTACTAGAATCCTTCATTTAAACAAAATTGGCTAATTTACTTATCTTACAGAAAATATTGGCATATATTTTGTTGTTTTTATTAAGTATATGTTTAATAAATTTCAGTTTTGCCATCGTTCCATGAATTATATTAGTGATCATTAAGAAAATACATCTTTTATATTTATTCAGAGGGGGTGTACTCATTTATACTGTGCACTGTATGTATACAATGTTTTATGAAAACTGTAATATTTTATTGTTTTCCTTCCTGTTGATTTATTTTAAGGTGAAATATGACCTGTGCAAGCATCCTAGGTACTGAAAGGTGTTTATGCGTGATGTTTTGGCTCTGCTGCTGTGCTGATTTCAGTCATACAGTCTGTGATGGCTGGTTTTAACATGAGGCTGGTGAGATGTGGGGTTTCATCAGCGTAATGGGGTGTGTGAAGCGAATGTGTATTGTAGAGAGAGAGAAAGCTTGCTGGCAGCAATCCTCGACGTGTTGAGAACTGCGAGCAGTCCTTCTTAGAACATTATCATCATATAGCAATCATACGCCAATGAATAATCAACACTAATCACAAAAGATATACACTTAAATGTTGAACACAATGCTGCAAAGAGGATTATGAACAATAACACACACACATACACACAGAGTCCTGCAGCAATAGATCCGTGCTTGACAGTGTAATACACAATGGCTTTTTAACTCAGCTGATTGATTACAATAGCGATAGGGGATAGATTGATTGATTGGCTATTCCAGAAACAGTGGCAGTGGAACCACTGATCAATATGGTTCTTCCCTCAACATTCAACAGCACAAAACAATTAACATGTGGACCGGGAGAGGGGGATGATGGGATACACACAGTGCAAAATGGCAGCCTGCCATTTGGAGGAAGCAGAATTCAGATTCTATCTCTAAAACGGTGCTGGAGCATTTTTTGAAGAGTACAGAATGAGAGAATAAACGATCCAAAAAAAAAAAAAAAAAAGTCTGTCGCCTGCAAAAAGATACAGTGAAATGTTAAATCAATAAATGGCAAACACTGGGGGGAAATACATTTTAAAGGTATACTACACCCCAAAAGTAAAATGTTGTTCAAAAACTGACTTAATTTCTTCTCTGATTTTTTTTGTCCATACTATTAGCAGCATTTTTCAAAATATTTTTTTCTTTTGAATTGGAATTTTTGGGTGGGGAATCCATTTAACAAGGTAATTTGTTAATTCAATTTGAAGCAAAATGTTTTTTTTTTTTTTTTGAATATTAATCAGTGTAGTCATGTTAATGAACAAAGAAACAAAGGAAAACAAACAGAAAGCACTTGATTGTTGGAGTGTTTTTATTGGTATTTAATTCTGATTATTAACTCCACTGTTTATTTGGGATAAATGTATCAAATGATAAATATAAAACAGGAAGAGCAGTGTGAACAAAGAGGAGGAAGATGGAGGACAATGCATGTCATGCGTGCACGCTTGCCACGAAGCACGTATGTGTGTGTGTCAGAGAGACCTTAGAAATTATTACTATTGATTTCTATCCTTGAGACGTGGAAATGTTACCAGATGGCTGCAGGATGATCATTGCACAAACCTATCGTTTGTTCACTGGCTAAAGGAGGTGAACTCCTGTAAATTCATCTATATTCCTTTTAATATGACAGGAAGTATACGTCTCTGCTTCAGAAAGCTCACACATTTCATCACAGATTATAAGACAATGTTTATTGTGCTGTTTTCATTTTTACTTACTCCTCATCACAGAATATTGCTAGAATTTCTGCCCATGAGCTGCCAGTCAAATGTTCGTGTCTCGTTTCAGAAGTTCCCGCGTTGCTCTGCCATGTGCCGAGTCCCCCCAGTTGCAGTATTCAAATTACAGCAACAATTCAATAAAAATTAAGTCTGCAAACTGGCTCTGGGTATGAATTACACAGAGGCACAATCTGGCAACTTCAAA